>JAYJMH010066390.1:0-11614 GCA_036873815.1 Phacellophora camtschatica | reverse complement strand
CCCCCCCCCCCCCCCCAGGAGCATCTGGCTTGGGTAGAGAGGAGTGTCCTATATTTTTGGGTCTGGGATTTTGATTCCATAATATATTTTTGGTTTTGTATTTATATATTCATATTTTATCAAAAATTATAGTTTTTGCTCTAAAAATTTGAAATCTTATATTTTTGAGTAAAATTATTAAGAAATAGCATATAAATGTTGATAAAAAGATGTTATATGCAACAAAAATGCATCAGAATGAGCACAATACTATTATATTTTTGGGTATGCATTTTCATTCATTATATTTTTGGGTCAGCTCAAGATTAATAAGTTATAATCTAGTTATAACCAAGTTAAACCAAGTTATAATCTAGGACAGAGATCATCAAAAAACCAAGAAACTTTCAGTGCTGAGAATCAAGCGTTTAGAAACCACATCGATGTGCCAGGTCTTCAATTTGTCACAGTACTTCATAAAATGTCACGAAATTATTGTCGTTAGTTCTGTTTTAAAAGAAACATGTTGAACACAAAGAACAAACTTTTTCCTAAATCTGTATGGATGCAGACTTGCACCAAGTTTCGCTCGTTTCTAAGCGGAAAGAAAGGGGAAACAAATTCCAAAGAGGATTCGCTCGCTGCATTTTTTTCCGCTTTGAAATTTGTCTTTTCCGCTTATTTTTGTTTCGCTTACGAACGAGCGAAACTTGGTGCAAGTCTTTGTGTCAATTAGCATACTTCTTCACCAAGGGTATTATAATTAATGTGCTTGCTTTGTTTAGAACATTATATATGTTTAGAAAAATATGTCAACTTGATACCAAAGCTTAGGGAGGGAGTACCATATTACTCGGGTAGGGGGGCGTGTCCGAGGAAATCTTGAACTGACCCATAAATAAAATGAATAAAAACACCAACCCAATAATACTAATACCCAAAAACATAATATTTCAAACGTTTTCAGACACGAAAATATATTATCGAATTCCTTCTGTGGTTTTCATAGCTTTTCACTAGATTTGGAAACAGCAAACCATATTTAGAAACAAATTAGGGCATGCCCACCATACTCTTTTCAGATCAGTATTTATCCTTAACAAAAAACGATGTAACCATAGTTAACTAGTTCTCTGTGCAACTAATTCTTCCCTCTGCCCACCCCCTCCCCACTTTTCAAATGCAAGGCTGATATTGGCGCTGTCCCGGCTTCTTTCACGTTTCCGTTAAATTATAAAACAGAGACAAGATATGTCATCTATTCCAATCAAAAGTAACGGCGTTTAAGATACTTTTGACACATTTATTTGGTAGCGGGTTGAAAAAATATTCCCTATGTTCTGCTGGCAAAAACACCTTAGAAAGAACCAGTTCAGTTTCAATGTGGTTTTCCGTTTGTCAAGAAAGTGGTTTCCTTTAAATGACACAAGTAATTCTCCTCTTAATTAAATCACGTCCTCCAATTGATATATGTTAAAATAGACACACTAGTTTCTTACAGTAGCGTTTGTCTCCTTACACTTGTGGCACTAAGTTTGTGCTCCATTAAAACAATTTCGGTAAGTTGTGAGCTTATCAAATTGCACGAGGGCAGATCGCGGGTAATTCGTAGATATTCAGAAAAACATTTGATATATAACTTATTCGACAGTAAGAACAGTCGGGATAAACGCATTTGGTCAGCGGACATAATTTTATTGTTGTCAAGCCTATTGTCTTTGGCTCAAGATGGGTGCACACACAAAGACATTCTGGTTATCAAAAGGTCATAGAATGTAACAAAACAGAAATTAAAAAATGTTTGGCTTACAAGGAAGGAAGAGCAGCAAAGAGGAAGGAAGCAATATGACAGAAGAAAAGAAATATTACAATCAAAGGTCAAATAAAATAAAAGTAGAAGAAGTGCGCATATTTAGTTATGTTCTAGATAAAAGAAATTGAACTGTGAAAGGTTTCCAAAAAAATTTGAATAAGAAAGAAATGACAACAAAGTAAATTTAATGTGAAAAAGCTTGCAAACTGTATTTTACACCTAATCGCTAGTAGCCTTTTTTCTTCTGACAGTCAAACGCTTGGAACATTTTACATTCGCATGGCATGATCAACCAGATTTAGCAGGTCTAAGCAAAGCTTAATAGCAACCAAGTAACTCGTTCTAGAAGGCTGTGTAAAGTAGCTTGCACTACCCAGTAAGATAAATGAAAGACGTTTCATACCCCCAGCTTAGAACATGTACAGCACCAGTAGAGTTTGAGCAAACAATGACGCGAAAACAAACGTTTGCTGGAAAAGCATTTTTTCCAAGGATAAATTATTGAAAAATAGCCAAACAGAAAAGCATTGTTCAAATATGTCTGTTGTGTACATATTTGCCACTTACAACTGTTATGTAGCAACATAAAAAAGCAATTGCTGCACACGAAGGATCGAATATTGTCGTGTAAAATAGCACGTAAAATCTCACATGTTCGTGTGAAATGACACGGAACATCTCAAATTTTCGTGTAAAACAACACATACAACTTCTAATGTCCATATAATTTCAATTCCAATGTATTTCACAGCATTTTGTAACAACACAAAGTACATGTGGCTAGACTGTCAAACATAGTTCAAGCAGTGACGCAATCATTAATTCCAGAGATAAAAACATATCAATTATTATCAACTATATTTACCAATGCTACGACTCTGTCGATTCCTTCTTAGTGGTTCCTTCAGTTAACAACTCTAGTTCTTCGTTGCTGTTGCTCTTTAATGTGTTCGGCTCTGGACAACAATCCCTTTCTGTATCACTCGTCAAAACATCCTCATTTTGATTGGGTGAATGTCTTACTGAAGCTTCTTTCAGTTGCTCCAGGTGTGACGTCAGTCCTTTTCGTTTTGGTATCACGTGATAAAACGCTTTTTCCCAATCAGAGAATTCAGCAAAATGAAGTAAAATTTCAAAAACTGTGGAAGAAAAGTGTATATAACAGTAAACTTCCGCAATCTCAAACCCTGACAGAAAACGAAACTTTGTTCAAAATATCGAATGCTACAAGTAAAGGAGCAGTAGCTGCAGTAAAAATTAGCAGAAACAAAACTATTATTCGTAAAATCACAAGACCATTGAATGGGTTTCAACTTTTTGACAGCAGAATTTGGTAAAAATTACACTTAAAGTTGCAAACTGTCTTTGTTTTGTATGCTGTGACAACAGCAACATGATCTGTCCTAACTTTCTTACGTACAAGCTATTTGAGTGCACCATGATCTCGTAAAGTACTAGCACGTCTTCTTCAGTTTTTAAGTCCAAGACAATTACTACCATGCAAAGTCGAATTTTCGGTGTTTCCAAACCAAGATAGCACACCTCCACCCTCCCAGACTTGGCACCTCGCCACGCCTCTGGTGAGAAAGTTACTACGGGGATATGAAATGTTGTGACAAATAATTGTTCCCTTCCTCTACACAACTGTGCAAGAATAAGTAAGGTTAACCTACCAACCGGTTGGTAACAAAATCGACAAAATCCAAAAAGTTAAACCTAAAAACATGGATACTGCGAAAGAAAGAAGAAGGAAAGGAAATAACGAAAGATTTTTACACTTCTTCCCTGACTATTCGAACTAAATGGACACAAAAAGAATAAATTGAGCTAATTTTCAATGATGATTTGTATGATGTATATCGTTGCCGCTTATGATAAGTTATCCTTTGGAATTAAAATATAAATATTATCTAGCCGAACGTCAGGTTAATTTATTTTTCAATTTTCTGTTGAATATTCGACGAAATGTGTACCTTGCTGCAATCAGGATGACCCCCCCCCAAATCAAAGACCTTACGTCATTCTGCAAAAGCTCTGGTTTGAGGGTGACGCACAATTTCAATTTTGAAGATGACATATCTCGACTCTCAAGCAACCAAAAATTTCAAATTAAGCATGTTTGATTAATTTAACAATTAATGAGTAACAGCAAACAAATTTCGTAGCTGAAATTAATTAAGTAGACTCACAATGGTAGGTTTCCGAGAGAATAATTGCTTTGTTAGGAAACTAGGTTTTCGAGAAAATAATTGTTTTTTTTTATGAAGCTAGGTTTCCGAGAAAATAAATGTTTTTAATGAAACTATCGTTGCCAGGCCCCAAAAGTTGGCGTGTCTCTTAGCAACAGTGAAACTTCCTTGGAAACTTTAATTTCTCGGAAACATTCTGCTTTCTGGAGCAGAACGTTTTGGAAAGCTTAAAAAACCTTGCGTTTTCAGAAGATTGGCTTTGCTTTAAAGAGCACGCCCTTGGCCTTTTTGGGAACACCTGGTAGAAGAATTTGGGACACCCAGTAGAAAAAGTTTGCTTTTGGGACACCATGTAGACGAAATTGGTATTTTGGGACACCCGGTAGAAGAACTATGTTCTTGGGACACCCGGTAGAAGAACATTGCTTTTTTGGGACACTCAGTACGAGAACTTTGCATTTCACTCACCAGTCAATTTGTTTACACTTTGAAAATAGTCCATTAGTTCACTATAATAGCAAGCATATGATAATAATTCTGTGCTGTGGTTGGCAAATATCAGTAAGTAAACAAACTCATTGGTAGATCAAATACATAATTTTCATATGCTGACTATTACTGTAGAAACAATAGTTTTTTAGTATTGCAAGTTTTTAATATGGTCTGCTTTAGAACAGTCTTATCAGAGGGGTTACCATTTTTGTGTAAATAAGATACAATGAAAAGAAAATATTCTCACCATGATTGACAGGTAATACTTTTCGACCTTCAAGTTTTATGTATTCACCTATAGGTAGCCTAGCATGACCAATTCCTGCTTCTTCTGCAATTTTAAAGCACATTCCCTGTGGGAAGAAAATATATATAGAATACAAAGTGGCGCATAAAAATTTCCCACGTTTACCAAGCTGCTGTGGAGGAGCTCTAAATTTGATAATTCTGTTTTTGTTTGACGTTGATGTAAGAGACTTCAACTTAAATTTTGATACCTTGTTTGCCAAAATCTACTTAGTAAACTGTCCAGTTTCATTTAAATGTATCAGAGCACATGACCTGCATACAGAGTTTTGTTCACCACCGTCAGTACGCAGGCTACAGAGCACAAAGCTGAATTTATTTCATGAAAAGAAAACATTCGCGTTCGTTTTGGTGTTTATTAATAAGCCGGACTTAATGATACACCACTGAATAACTTTACTGACGTCAAAGCGGTTTCAATTTGACAAGATGCTTCGCAAGATGTTTCGAGTCATGTACGAAATATATGCTGTCAATTATAACCATTTGTAAAAAAATCAAACTAAAAAATATCTAATTTACATTTAAACGAAACGTTTCGGGCTCGCCCCTTCATCAGTAGAGACTCTAATTGGCCCTTCATCAGTAGAGATAAAAAGCCAAGCCCAAACCGTTTAGATATTCTATTAATAGGCTATATGTAGTTATATTAACATTTAAACTTGATTGTTCGCGATTAATGCTGCCATACACATTTTATAAAACAATATAGCATGAAGTATGATCCGTAAAACCTCTTTAATACCTTGTGTGCATTATGATCAACAATACCACCAATTATATACACCTTTTGATCATCTAATTCTAGGGAAAAAAGAAAACGGTACAAATGTTTCTGAAAATCAGTTTAAAAAATAGTTTGAAAAACATGATGCCAGCTGCAACAACTTTTGTCACTCCAACGACAAATATTATTTTAAAATCTACTATTTTTGATTGACTGATACTAAACACATCAAACGTATCAACCATGAGAGCTGTGAAAGCTTTGAAAATACAAATTTCTCGTCTTCAAAAACAGAATAGCGCATAAAAGTAAAAAATATATTTCAGCTTTACCGTGGCTTGAAGAAACATCTGCCATAGCTAGTTATTTTCAAAACCTAAATTTTCAAAACGATTTTTTAATTGAGGTGTCAAAATAAAGCGCAAGTTTCATGTTATAAAGCCACCGCCGTTTGCTTCTTGTTCAATCTTTTTGTAACACCATTTCATTCATCATCTTATTTTAATTCGAATTTTACATAGCTTCTAAATGTTTACAAAAAGAACTAATCTACTTCGAATGTATTTACAGTTCTTTCCAATTTACCATCAACTAAATAAAATTTACAATAAAAGACTTTTTATACATGACTTTTTATTTATTTATTTAGACTACAAATCTAAAATTGTGCTCAAACCGACGTTCAAAGAGAAAACTTAGGATTTGGGATATCGTCCAGTCATCTGAGACCACGTTTACTTGTCAAAAACTTGAAATTAAATTGCCTAATAATTCTTGAACCTGTTTGCTTTGATGGAGAAGTTCAAAATTTGAAAATATTAAACTCCCAAGTCGGTATTGGAGTAACCAGGTTGTTTTAATGTCAATGTCCGAACTGGAAATGAATGGCATTCAATAAAACGAACTTGAGGGCTTCAGGAAAACTCGATTGCAGATGACTGGATGATATCTCGAACTCCATGCTTGCCCTTCTGACGTAACTTTGAGCATATTTTGAGATTTGTAGCTTGAAGCATTTCAAGATACATACCTGCGAACGGAGATAGCTTTTTGAGGTCATCCGGTATAATGTAATAAGCCTACAAAATCCATGGCTCCTCTGTTCACATACCCAAACCTTGTTCCCGAAAAGATACAGTGAAAATCCGTATATAAGAACCTTCCACTTATAAATACCTACAGACTTTAATACCTGCATTCATTCTACTCAAGATGAAAAATTATAGACAGGTATTTACCAAGTAAAATTGATTGTTTTTTGTTCACCACCCCCTGAACTATTCAACTAAAAAATGATTTTGATTTAAGAACATTGCCAGGTTGAATTCCAAAATGAAGGTTCTTATATGCGGTTTTCTACTGTATCGCAGGGAACGAAGTTCACATACTCTCAGCAAAATATTTTCAGCAAGGTCAATTAAAAAAATACGCTGCAAATGAAACACAAAAAGAAACTTACCCTGCAATATATTCGACGAATCTGAAGATAAATACACTAGTTCGCTTTTGTTAAACTCCTGTAAATGATTCTCTCCCACAAAGTGAACCTAACAGCAAATGAAAAGCAAAAGTCGTAAAATTAAATGATTGGTTTAGTGATTAAACAAATGATCCAATACCTTCCAAGAACCTTCCGGAGAAAGGCCACACGACCTTGATAAGCAACGTGAAGTGTGATATTTTTCAGAAATAACTGTAGATACATTTTTCTAGTAATTTCAGTTATTTTAATGTTTATTTTTGTCAGTTATTGAATTAAATTTCAATTATTTTAATATCATTTATACTCAGTTATTTTAATGTTTATTCAAGTTAACTTAGCTGAAATGTATTTGTGTGTGTTACTTTCTGCTAAATGAATTGTATGTGCTTCTCCTGGAGGGATTACTTTACTGTTTCGGTGTACTGGATAGTTTTATTACTTAAATTTCTCTTCATATGGCTGTATCTTTTCTCTTCACTCCATGCAAATGGGTTATTATTTTCTATATTTTCATGTCAGAGGGTACAATAACGTTTTCACACAACGGAACTTCTCATTTATTTGCGGAATGGGTTAAAAAAACGAGCTAAAAATGACATTATTCATGCAAATGGGTGCAAAATGGAACCAAAACCATTCCTACAATGGGTAACATTTTCAAATTCCAGCGGCAGGCATAATGAAAACAACAAAATAGTACCCTCACCCCTAGGTCTGGGCGTGCAAAGGTTAAGATGTTAAGAAATTAAAACAATTTAATTTCAGATCTGCTTAGAAATTACTGATTTCGTAGATATTGAAATTAAACAAAATAAAAATCAGGTCTTAAAATCTGTAATTTCCCGAACTTTATTCTTGCATATTTAGTACTGCACGATTTGCAATATTTACGTCAATGCACATATTCCGCGGGGAAATTACAATGGTTTAAATAAATTAAAAACACTTCCTTGTGAAAAACGTCAATGAATACGATATTCAAAACCTAAAGCTTACGAAAAACATTACATTACGTCAATGGAGTGAGTCCAGATTAGCAGATTACTTCCCATAAGCCAAAATGATCCTGTATCAAAAGTAAATTTTTCTTCCCACTGATCCCACTAAATTACGTCAGCAGGTTATTATGGCATAGACTTGCTCAAGTCACAGTTTTGAAAAACAAAGAAAAAACGAACGTAAAACTTCATTTTGGAAAATTATTCACAGTGTAAAATGCCCACCCGAAGCAAAATCTGATTTTTCAGAGATGGAAAGGAATAATGTTGTGATATCTCTATACGAGACGTCTTTTATGTCGATATTTATTTTCTATAAATTTCATAAAATTATTCTTTGTGAAAGATTTTATATAAATTATTTAACCAGGAGGGTGTTTTTTTTATGGCCCACCCGATATAATAAGCTTAACAGAGGCGAATTTTGTAACAATAGTGAAATTGACGCAAAAATTTCAAAGCGATTATCCCTCGAGAACAAAGCAAAACTCTCTGAACTGGAAAATGAAAACATCTCCTGCGCAACAGTGTTTGTTTTCATTTTCCAGTTGAGAGAGTGAACTTATAAGAATGAACATAAAATAAAATTTAAAACGATTAAAAACAATTATAATTACTTACATCCCATGTCTTATGTCCAGGCGAAGATTTATCGAAGAGTTCCCTGTTGATTTCATCAAAATTCGTCAAGTATAACTAAAAATAAAATAATCAGTGTAACAATAAAATGAACAGACATATCTGTGGAACTTGCATTGAAGATAAAGTTGACATCCGTTATCTTGAACTCTCGCGGGAAATGGAGATCTGTTTAAAATAGAGAATGTTCGAATTAACGGGAAGTGTTACATAAGAAAGCATAGCGAGGTGAAATTAAAAATTTGTTCGAAATAGCAAATGTTCGAGATTAAGGGCGGCAATCGAGTTAACGGGTGTCAACTGTATTTAGGAATTTTCCCCTGCACTGTTCCTTTTTTCGTTGCAATGCGTGGAAATTTTGTCTGTCACAATGTCAAAATGAAGAGATCCCTGGTCTTGCAGATATTGCAGAGCTGGATTATTCTAGGTCTTTCTTTTTATTGTATAAAAGCTTAGATTCGAAAATCGTGTTTAATAGAAATGATCTTAGAAACAACAACATTGTACATAAATAAAGCTTAGAAAATAAAACATAAATACAGTGAGTCACCATCGGCAGCAGCGATACTCCTAAAGCCCATGTAAATTTATTTTGTTTGTTTGTTTTGATTCGTAAGTAAGTGCAGAAACGTAAGTACCAATCATGGTGGGAAAATAGTGTTTCTAGGTATACGATATTGGCAAAAAATTTCTAAGTACGACAAGCAACAATGTTTTGAATAAAAAACTAAATAAATTGATGTAAAATATGAATAATTTTTCTATGCTAAACAAATATTTGCTGAAGTTGCTGGGTTATAAATTCGTCAATAACCTGCAAATTTAAATTATCTAGACATTATGTTATGGCAGAAAAGCAATATCAAACAGAAATATTTGTTTGCAGGCTACCCCCTAAAATTTAAATTGATGAAGTTTAAAATAATTTGAAATAATTCCGTCCAAAAATTTCAAAAAACTGGGTGACCCAAAAAAACTTAGCTCTATTTGCAGAGCTGCAGCTCGAGATCTGTAAGGCTAAAAATATCAAATTGTACTCAAAGGGGCGTCCGAAGGGCAAACTTAAAGTTTGGGATATCAGCCAGTCACTTGCAATCACGTTTACCTGGAAATTAAATTTTTTCTCATTTGTGAGCTTTTAAGTCAATTTAAAGGCACTTCTAAGTCACTTACTTCCAGTCCACGTTTTGATATTAAAACAATCTGGTTGCTCCAATACCGACTTGAGACGTTGATGAGTGAATCTTTTCAAATTTTAAACTTCCAAGTCGCCAATGAAGTAAGAAAATTGTTTTAATGTCAAAACATGGACAGGAAATAAAATGTCTCTTCAAATTGAATGAAAGTTCACGGATCATGACAATTTTAATTCACATTTTGGCCATGTAAATTAGGTCGCAGATGACTGGATGATATACCAAACTCTGAGTTTTCTCGTCGGACGTCGTTTTGAGCGCTATCTTAGATTTGTAGCCTCTGCAAACGGAAATTTGTATGGTTCACGCGTTAGTTTCTTGTAAACACCTTTATGACCTTATTATATCATCAGATTAATCTTGAATAAAAACATTCGTTTTTAAAGGTATTCTATCTCTTGTGCAAAAAACATTTTCCACAAACTACAGCCAAATCAATGGAAACAGCATAACATATATTTTTAAAATGTATCATGTTTAGAATTTGAATTTCCCCTCATCTTTTATCATGCAATTAAATAGGATTTAAGATCACTTCTAATTCACTGTCAAGAGAGATTTTCGCAAAAGTGAAGACTGTTTGGTGCAGAGAGTTTTAACAATGCACGATAATTTCCAGCCATGTGAAAGATAATTGAACATTTTACTAAAAAACGTCCAACATCTGTGTTCAGTAAAAATTCCAGTTTATTTAACAACTCTATCCAGTCACTGGACATCGTTGGATGAATTTTTATATGAGTAAAAAATGTTGAATGAACAAAACACTTGTCTAGTGACATGACATCAATTTATTTAACCATTTCTTTATAAGCACAGTTTTGCATTCCAAAGAACTGTGAAAATCCTAACCTCAACCAATGTAGAGTGCAATGTTCAGTGCTACTAAGCAAAATATTCAGTTGGCCATTTGCCACTGAACAAAGTGCGAATTGTTCAGTGGCATATCAAATGAAATGTTCAGTTTATTTTCCCAGGGCTTTGAGCAAAAAGTATTCTTTTCAAAGGTTTTGAAATTAAATCTTAAGTATTATGTTTTCATGAAAAATAAATAAAATCTTTATGATCAGCTAGTTTTTCCTGCCTCAAAACTATCTTTAATACGACATTTAAAAATGGAATAAACCAAGAGACAAACGGTTAATATTGTTATCCTGAAGCATAACTCTGCTGTGCCGTAAAATTTGCCATCAATATACAGCAATCTTCTTCAAAAATACTTGAACATATCTCTTCTGAGAGAATTGCTACACTTCCTCCACCAATCAACGCTATTTTGAAATTAATTTAAATAAATGTTATTCAAAAACGAAAAGCACCGAAAGTCACTGAAAGTCACAAATTATGACCCTAAAGTTAACCTTTAATCGCAACTTAAGTTATGCTTTTGGATGTTTATTTTGCACCTGTGAATTAAGTATTTTAAAAATTAAACAGAAAAAAGACAAGAAGACACAGTTGCTAAACTGCCAGCAAAAATAGCTGCTGAACTTAGGGGGGGGGGGGGAATTCTGAAGATTGTTATACCTGCAACGGGTGTTGTGCCTGTCTATTCATAGAATAACTTCTTACAACTTGTTTGACAATTTTCCTTTGATCCTGGAAAAAAATTACAAAACCAATAAGCTGAGTTTTCTTAAACTTTGAACAACACAAAAAATCAACATTCCGTCAATCAAATTCTCACTGTGCATAGCAACTGTTGCTAGGTCAGACAAGCGGACAAAAAGATCTGACAAAAAGTTGGACAAGCGGGTAAAACAACAAGCGTAAAACAAAGGGATTTGACAGC
>JAYJMH010066379.1:0-11614 GCA_036873815.1 Phacellophora camtschatica | reverse complement strand
ACAAGAAAACTGAGAAATGCAATGTCACCTTTATAATGTTTCTTCAAAACCTAACCTAACGAGCAATTTGTTGAAAATTATTAGGGGAGCTCCCCCAGCTCCCCCCCCACCCCAGTTTCAACGCCATTGTCTGATACGAATGTCTGAAAAGTAATTATCATAAAATCAAGCCAATTTAAAAGTTCAAACTAAAACCCAACTTTATCGAAACACATTACAAACATACCCCCGCAGAAGTGGAAGTAAAGGGAGTAATCTCCAAGACCAGATAGTAAATAGAGTTGCGTAGGAAAAATGCGTTTATGCTGCAGGGGAAATGACGTCAGGGTATCAGACTGCACAGCGAGCAAATGAAGATCTAACAAATTTTTACGTCGAACTTGAAAAGTGACATGGCTTCTGCGGAGAAGATTTTTGCTGTTTACTGAAACATAAAGCGTTTGTTTTGTAATTTATTAGTGATTTTATCTAAACTTTTTCTATATTTATTTGAATTCGTCTATTTCCTGTTATGCATGTAGTTTTGTCTTTAAAAGAATCAACTAATGTAAAAGTAGGTGCTAAAAAGGGGTCTGAGCATTCTACTAATAACTACCCATTCAGATGGATCAGTTAGTGGATCAGTCTGCAGATGTGCCTAGTTCGCGTGCATCAGTGAGCTGAATTGCAAGTAATTTCTTGGGGGCATCCATAAAGTACGCTCGCATAAATCTGACTATTTGGACCCCCTCCCTTGTACACAAGAGAACAATAGAAAAAGCTGACAACAAAAATAGATGCACACTACAGGGCATCGTTCAAAAACAAAGAACGTGTATCTCACTTAACGTGAACGTGTACCACATCTGTGTAACGAACTTAACGAACTTAACGAACACTTAACGAACATGATAAGCATCAGATAGATTTGCACGATCTTAGCAACGGTTGTAAGGGCAACGGTAAAAAGAACTCATAACTCATCGGAACTACACAGGATCTGAACAGTTCTCACGGCTACCGCCCACAAAATGTTGTTTGTAAACAAGAAGATAGAGGCTGGGAAATAATCAAGACGAGACTGCTTTTATCTCAATACCTAACTAAACTCTCTGTATGGGGGGGCTTTCTTCTTTTCCTCCTCTCCTCCAAAGAGGCCTTGTTGGGCTACTCAATACCAAGGAGCTATTCACAAAGAATCTTGAAGCTTGTTTAGTAGAATGAGATACGGTACACAAGCTCTAAATTCATGCGACGCTTAACACAGTGTTGTTTAACACAGATTGATCTAATTTGATTGGAACAGGCATCAAAAGTGGCGTGAGCAAGTTAGTGATATATTTTTCTTAACCTTTTATTTCCGGAGAAAGCTACATTGGCCATTGACCAAAGATGTGAAAGGTTTTATTTTTAGGAGGATTAATGCATGCTGAATTTGTTTTAGTATTCAAATACTGCTGTATGAAGGCTTCTTTCAAATTGTCCAATCTTCCACAAAGTCCAATTTAATTGAATTCTTAAGACCTTAAGAGTAGTATGGAAAATGATTTGTGTGTTATTTCCGAAAGAACGAATTCTATTTCTGAAAAGGTCTTTTCTCTTAAAAGGCCTTGTAAATTTTCTACTTGGTAATACAGAGTCGATTTTTAGTGACTACTCCGAGTCCAGGTTACAGCAAAGCCCCCGCTTGCACGAAACTACTTACGAGAAACAACTAGGCTCAATTTCTCAGAAGAACAATGGGAAAACAATGGCAGCTATTTGTAAACAATCGGGCTCAATCTGAAAAGTCAGTTTCTTAAATGCAGGATGCGGGGCCTTATTGTATTTAGCTTCTCAAGAGTGGTATTAACAATGGAAGTGTTTTTGCCCCATCAGGAGTTTATGACATGGAGACGAGTTTTTCCAAACACAATTCTCTTATAGTTCATCTTTTTTCCCAAAGCTTATCGGCTACGCAGAGTTAAAAACAAAGTCTAAACATAGTTTATTGAACTGCCGCTGAGATTTTAGAAACCCAGCCATCTTTAATTTTCAAATCTTCATGTATACCCAAATTAATGTGTTGTTTCATTCCAAATCACCCAACATTAAGGACAATTTTTAACATCTACTCCAATCTAACAATTTTTGCTAACAATCATACTCATGTTTAGAGAATTTACTGCCTTCAAACCCATCCATATAGGTGGCACATACCTGACCCATATAATAGGGTGTACCCCCCCCCCCCCGGTTATCCACTATCTATTCCAAACAGAGTCAGAATCAACAAAGTAAGTACACCATTATGGAAACCTCGTTATGGAAATAACTAGGGGACCATTATGGAACTACCTACACTTTGACTTTTTAATGCTATCCCTGCCACTCAAATTAAAGGTGTTTTTGCCTGTGTAATTTTAACTTTTAATAATGTAAATATGTTTAACTCTTTTTGATCAATTTTAAATTTGTAAATATTAAATGATTGAAAACTTTTCAGCCTTTTTGTTTTTGATTTTGTTTTATATTCAAGTTTTGATTTGTATTTGTAATATTAATTTAGTGGCGAATTCCTATATACATATACAACATACACACAGCACAATTCTATTGTGATCAAATGTTTCTTTGGCTTATATTATCGAGAAGCGTTTTTCTGAGCGCAGCAAATTTTCTTTATTGCTAGTCTTTCTTCACTAACCTTTTTTCTATCTCGACACTTCATCGTAGCCGCGATTCGTAATTTTTATGCATTTATGATATTTACGTAGTAAACCATTAACTTACCTTTACTTTAGTATTGTGTTAAAACGAAATATATAAATTACATATATTGCAATAGGTTGAAATGTTGCAGAAAAATCAAAAATTATATGAGCTATATCTAGCAAAGGCTAATTTTGTAAAAAATGTGAAATTTGACACACTGATTTCAAAGTGCTTATGCCTGAAGAGCAAAGCGAAACTCTCTCAACTGGAAAATAAAAACATCTCCTCCGCAACATTGTCTGCTTTCTTTTTCCAGTTAAGGAAGTTTCGCTTTGCTCTCGAGGGATAATCGCTTTGTCACCATTGTGTCAATTTCACTATTGTTACAAAATTCGCCTCTGTTGCTATATCTATGATCAATTTTAATTCTTGAAAATAATTACATATCGAAAAGACAATGCATAATTGAAAAGTAGCAATCTACTTTGCAGCTGAACTTATGAAAAATAAAAATCTTCATCGAAGAAATGAAATAACAAAAAACTTGCCTTGCCAGCTCTTGTTGACAGCCTTCAACCAGATGAAACGTCTTTGACGAAATGAGTAGTTGAAGGAAAATCAATTTGAGCAATGTCACCGGTGGCAAACATTTTTGGAAAATAAACCTGTCAACAAAGGCATAATTATCATGAAATTAGCAACTACGCACGGCAATATCCGTTCGTTCATAGCACATTAACCTATGTAACCAGTAGCAAGCCCCATTTTTTCGTAATTAACGTTTCTCAGTTCGTTATGCCTTCCTTTAGCTTTGTTACTTTTGTTGAGAGAAACATGAAGGAGGTTTTTATGTGCAAAACATTTTTGAGCCAAGTTACTCCCAATTTTAATTAGATTGATGCCTACTTTTTAAGAGTTTTTAAAAATGCGCAACATGCAATTTATCATTTGCTGACGTCATTGTGTCCCGTTATTCTAAATTTAGCAAATTTTTGTCATCTCGAATACAGTAACCACCTGCCATTACACATTACTCTGTTTTCACATGAAATAGTATCGATTCTGTTCTGTTCTTCATTTATTGAAAATGAGCACTAGATCACTTTAAGGTAACATCCGAGGAGGCTGCCTTCAGATGTACAGCAAATAACAATTGCACATTTCACTCTGATAAACGCTTTTGAAATGGTGTCCACCTTTTCGAACATGCTCTTAAAAGCTCTAAAATTCTAGAACTTTTAAGGCACTTGGTTTTCGGTTTATAAATACCAGAAACTAAGATTTTTGATTGACAATCTTATTTTAGCATTTTTCCGGACTAGCGTGAATAGCACCGCATTTTCAATCGTTTTCACTTGGTTTTATACAAAAACAAAGCAAACGTACTGGGTTTCAAACGGCCACAGTTTTCAACAGCAAAAACATATCAAAATGAAACAATAATGAGGGAATGCATCAGGGCCGTAACGGCCATTGGAGCAGGGGGGCAGTTGCCCCAACGATGTGATAAATACTGGATTTTTGTATTGTTTATTGGCGTAAAGGAAGGGAAATAAACGTGCAAAACTCCTGTTGCCACCCAGGTAAACCATGGATTTCATATTCTTGGGCATCTACTGTAGTGTGCAGAAGGCTATTAGACTTTCAGATTGATGTTTGGACAAATTTTTATAAATTAAATGTAAAAACTGATCAAAACAGGTGATTTAAAAAACAGACAATATTGCTGATAATAGCAACAAATAAATATAGCTTTTTAGTGCATCATTAGAAACATACCTTATTTGAAGGGCATCTTAGGAGAACCAAGCAAGCCATTTTTGGCTCTTTGCCAATAGTAAGGCTAAAATTAAAAATAATAAAATTCATGCCACCAACATGAAGAAGCAATTTTTGAGTTTACAATATGAAAGTGTATTTCTGCTACAAGTTTTTTTTTAATTATTTTTTATACTTCTTGGCTGTTTTTACAAACTTCTGTGTTTCAGATTAAGTGTTCAGTGCCTGAGTACGTTTTTGTACTTAGCTTAAGTGATGTCTGAAATTCCGAAACAATTTGACCCAAATCTCAGCCACATGTTTCTTATAATAAAGGTTGTTCTTGTAAAAAAAATCTGGTATCATGTTCAGAAACTCTTAAAAATTCAGAACTTAATTTGTGAAAAATTAAGAAATTTGTAGAACTGAAACGCTTTCTAAGTTTCTCATTAAAAAAATACGTATGGACATCCGATAGACATCCTCAAATAATTCGACTTGAACACATTGGCTAGGCAAGTGCCTCACAAAGCTTTAAGGACTCTATGGTTTTTGATTTGATCATAATCTTAATGTTTCAATGTCCATGTCTTGTTCAGTTTACAGCAAATTTTAGTGAAGTTTTTGGCAAACCAGAGGTCAATGCATGTGGATTAAAAATGTGTTAAGCCTTAATTGCTTACTGTTGTAGGTTTGTTATGGCAACACATTTCTTTGGAACACCCGGTAGTTTTATATACACTGATATCTGCCTTCAGTAATTGTGTGGAGATGATGATGCGTTAGGAATGAAGACCATTTTGAGCTGGAGGAAAACCTGCTTACTCACTACCGTTAATTTGCCGACAGGATACAATAAAGAATTTTTTCCAGAAGGATGTTTTTGTTAAAAATTTATGAATGTCATAAACATGTCACCTAGCGATAAGCAGGATGTAAAATTTGGCTTCAGTTAACAATTAAAAACTCATTTAAAAATTTAAATGACGAGCCAAAAGCCAAAAGTCAAAAAGTTAACTTTAAATTTTGAAATGAGTTTTTAACTGTTAACTGCACAATTAAGAATTATATCTTATTGCCGACACCAGGGGAGTAGCGAGGTAACAACTTTTTTTTTTGTGGTGTGCTATCTTGGTTTAGAAATTGCTCAGACTTTTGCTATTGTTTTCTTTGAATATTATATTGTCATAGCAAACAACAGCCACTGTTCTCTTCAATTTTGCCTGAATATGTTAAATTTTGCCAAAATTTCGACGTTTTTGGAAATAGTTGGGAGGGGGTGTGACACCCTCACTAACTACGCCCCTGCCAACAACTGCAATCAACATCCGTCATCTAGACTACGTTTCCTTCTATTGCTATGCACCAAAGATTACTGCTGATCATCCCAAGCATTTGATGTTTTTAAACAAAGACTTGTCTTCTGTGCTGATTCATGATTACATCTGATGTTTAGTACAGTATATCACTTTGCAAATGGCAGAGAATTAACCAGAGTGCTCTATTGTTTGGTACCAGTTTTTTATCTTGTTATATTTATCACCAAAAATGCCTCTGTAAGAGTTACTTTTAAGGTACGCCAAAAAAGCTAATCGGCTTCAAGCCAAGATAAAGCATAGCTTAATGTCCAGCGTTTTGTAACGGTTTTGTTACGGAACTAGCTCTAAAAAAGATTAAGATATTTGAACTTTTTACTTAGTATGAATGTCTAAAAATGAAATTAAATGAGAAAATAAAACTCAGAAACTTTTATGGTAGACACCTCGTAAGGGATGTGTATTTGTATGTCGTCTGTGGCACCAACTTTATTGCCATTACTTGATAACGAATCTTCCTTAAGAAATTAAAAGTCCGAGGGGGGGGGTACATGTCCCACAGTCGGATCGGACGGGAGTATGCCGCTGAGATTGCATTAACCCACCCATCGTTAATGTTCAAATTTTTGTGTTTGCCTAATATTAATTTTGTGTTTTATTTTATTAACCTTAAATTTATTCTGATAAATGTAACAAGATGGGCAAAAAAAACTTTTAGCTATTTTTAGTTAAAACACCTATTATCAGCATTTTGAATGTATAGAATGATTTTTATTTGCATTTTTGCGGAAAGAATTAAAAGAATGGAGCAATTAAGAATCCCGCCCCTATGAATTTTTACGACACTGCCGATAGTGCTAAAAGATGGATGTTTTTGTCTTTCTTTCGGAAATGCGGATAACCAAATTTCAGCAAATTTGTTTCTTTATAATTGCAATAAATAAACACGCAATACATTTCCAATTTATAGCTTCTTCTATACAATCAAAATTTGATAATAAAGCTTGTTTTTATTTTTGGAATTTTAATTTGTAAATGTCATCTAAATGCATCCAGCAAAAATATTTTAGAACGGATGGGGGTATTGCGAGTTCTTTTCAATGCCCTTTGACATATTTGCCACCTTTCTCTCTGAGAGATCTTTTCCTTTTCTGAGAAACTTTTGACCTTTCTGATATACCTTTGACATTCGAGCAAAGGAAACTAAACTAGACCAAAACATTTATTCAAGCATTATTTGACGTTGTTGGGTGATGTTAGACAAGGGCGCTTACAGCCTCCCAGCAATTTTCTTCAAGATTGCCATGGTAGGGCCATGTTGTCTTGGAAAGAAAGTGAGGTCTTGGGAACATGGGTATGATTTTGTTGTTATTGTTTCCCAAACTTTACTTTAGGCCTATTTCCCAAATTTTCTTGTGTGTGTTGTTCGTTTTTGGCTCTAACTATGTTGCATTGTTTATCTTCCACATCTTCAATTTCCTAATTTTATCTATAACTATAAATTACAATTTAAAATGTATGACAGTGATCGTTAAAATAAACGGAATTGTTTGTCAATGTTTCTCATGAATGCAATAAAATATATTATTGCGGGATTTTTGTGTTTGCAATTGCGCATGTGCCAGCTTGATTTTGTTGCGTAAAGTGACCAAACGCTAGACTTATCACAATCGTCGAAGTATCGCTATCACTCTAAGATACGACTCGTAGAATTCCAGTCAAAATGCAGGCCTTTTTCAGTTTCAGTTTTCAGTTATACATATTTTCAGATGTTTTTGACAAACCTCGTTTTCAAAAATACAAAGCCTAAATTGCGGACTGAATTCAAGTGCAATTGCAAAAGGCCAATCAGTAGTTGTCTAGTGGTCGGCAAAATTCAAACATTGAGCCTCGATCTTAAAGTAATGAAAATATTCCGGGAATGTTTAGCAGGGGCTCAGGTAAGCGGGCTGGCTCACTTGAGTGAGGTTTGGAAAACCTCGCAGGGCTGGTTTTCGTTAATGAAGCACAACAAATCCTCAATTGTCAACTCACTGTGTTAAATAATCCTTCCTTACTATCGTAAACAACAATTAATATCATTCATGAGCCAGCCCATTTGGTTGCGTCATATGACTATGGTTACGTTTACATAAGAAATTTCATCCCACAGAAATTTCAATTTTGGTGGAGGCTTCGATTTTTTAAAATTCCTCATGATTGAAGGCTCAGAGTTTCTTAAATAGTTCTTATTTTTGTGCATGTTTTCTTTAAACTTTTAAAAATTAAGATTCTAGGTATAGTATTTCATTTTTTAAGAATTATCTCTCAATATTCTTCAAATTTTTCTGAGAAAATGTAGAGTTTCTTTTTCATAAAGTCTATTTTAGATTCCAATAGATTCAGAAACACGAAAATTATAGAAAAGGCTGAATTTACACAAGAAAATATCAAACAAAATATCACGACCCAGCGACCGCACCGATGACTATCCAAAACTAGACTTATTACAATCATTGTAGTAGTTATGCAAGGCTATACTTATGGAGCGGCAGGATGGTGAAAAATAATTCAGTAATACAGTAGAATACAGCAATACAGTGTAATACAGTAATACCGTGCAGTAATAATACAATACAATGATACAGCCTTGCTTCAACAATCCCCCAAAAAGTTAGGGATTTAGAATCCAGAATTTGTGGTCCAATTTTAAGGCTAAACCACCACAAAGGACCAACACAGACCACTGACTAGAAATATCACCTACCAAGGGAAGAAAGCACCTCTGAAAAAGTATGTAAATAAAAACAAAATGGAAGAAATGAGGCAGGAATCTTTCATTAAAATTTTCTCGGCATTCAAGCAAATTACTATTGAAATAAAATATTTTTAAAAGTTATAGTTCTTGCAGAAAACTTTTTCAGACCCAAAAATTTATTATCTAATAGAATTCTTAGACCAAAAATATAGAAGACACTCTTCCAAAGTCAGGTGGTACTGCCCCCTGGGCACATCTGATGCTTTCGGTTTACCCTCCCCCACAGTACGATAATGCCCCGCAGAAGGAATGCGTACTCAATTACGTAATAATACTATTTTAATAATTTTAAAGAAGGAAGTAGAGTCTGGAACTAGTTTCGATTGTACAATTCTTGGATAGAAACTCTGCAGGATGAACACTTTTTTTCATGCTTTAAAAGAAGTTATCCTAAAATGTCATCAATATGAAGGGAACTTTCATGATTTACAGCGAGTAACGAGTGATCACAGCAAGTTAACTCCAGTTAGCAAGTTAACTCCAAACTTTTAAGAGTGATCACCCCCCCCCCCCCCGGAGCTGGTTTGAAGACCAACAAATTTTGTCTTACTTTTTGCTGCGTGGCCACAATGTTTTACTTTGCCTTGCGGCAGCTTTCCATAACTTAGCCAGCATAAGGAGCAAAAATGTTGAAAATATATACGGGCAGGTGTTTCAAATTTTATTGTTATTTTTTTATGGCTGTTGCTGTTTGGTTTGGTTTATTTCTGAAATAGCAGTACATACCAACGACGATATTTTGACAAAAGAATAGGAATTTTTAACAATACAATTTTCTCCAAGTCTAAAAATACTGAAATACCTACTATATGAACTCAACACAACAATTTTGCACTGCCTCTAATCTCTATAAGTGCTCCAATTAGGGAACAAATCTCTGATTCTAGAAACTAAAATCTTAAAATATTTTTGAAGAATCTTTTTGTTGAAATAAAAGTTTTTTGGTGAAATAAAAAGTCTAAATTCCTGCCTTTGCTCAGCTCTGATTTGTTGAAGTTTTAGTTTGGAAATTTGTTTCACATGACCGTTCTGCTTAAGAATGATGACATTGAAGATTTTCCTTTTGAGGCATGAAAAATCATGAACAAGCTTAAAAAGGCAAATGGCGTTTTGGGTGCTCTGAAAAAGTACAATTCAACCTTGATTTTGGGTGGTGACGTAATCATCAAACACTCTGCATGCAGACTGACAGGAGCACTATGATATAGGGCGTTTCAGAGATGAAACACGTGTGAAAATTGTTCCAAAAGAAAGGAAGAAGGCTTAGTGCACGAGGTTTAAATTTGTTGGGCCTAATTTTATTGATGATATAAATATTAATTTAGGCTTCGCTTGTCTGTCATTTCGTAATTTCAACACAGTTGACTTAGCACACAGGGCTGTGGCTTTCATTCAGTTCTTTTGCTGCATATATCTAGTTTATAAAAGTAAGATTTAGGCAGTTAGTTGAATGAAAAGCAAAGGTAAGGGGGACTCACTCTTTAAATTTTCTCTTGAAAATAAAAGACGAGGCTCGCTCAGCACTGAAATAAATAAATGGATATATAATATGAAGATGATTGGTTTCAGATGACATCAAAATATCTCCACTGACATGTTTTCATTGCATTGAAAAACAAAAACAGCAGCAGCAACAACAAAGTTTGCCATTCATGTTTGCGAAAAGGAATTGTTGAAAAGACAAAACAACCTACTTTTATCCGATTGATCACATACCAACTGAACTAGGTGAGTTAATATTGCAGAGGTTATAGAGACCAATAATTCAATTTGCCTTTACAACAGGTTTGTTTTACCCAATTCAGGTCATTTTACCATCAACAACAAGAGCAATCAAGCATAAGAAGGCAGCTTTTTTAAAAAAGGATCCAGTAAAGTACTTCTTTTAAAGTTTCCTTTACGTGTGAATTTTATGTGCATATCATTTTCCTGTGTGACTCATTTCACAAGTTTGTCACATTGCACAAGAATGAAAGGTTTGCACTTGTGTTTATCACCTTGGTCAATGGATTATTGACAGCTATCAAGGACTGAGATATGCTTTTTTAGGGGGCCTGTCATTAAAAAATCCTCTAGTCAGCATTAAAAGTGGAATATTCATGCTATTTATTTCAACTGTCCATTAAATTTTGGAGGGGGAGAGGGGAGAGATGGCTCCTCCATATGGGTCCTTGTCACAAATGATTATGCTACCTGCACATAATACAGTAAATAAAAAGGAAAATTAAAAAAAAAATTATTTCTGAAAATCCAACTAGTTTATGTCTGTTATAATGGTCTGGACCTGCCCCGCCCAAAATTCAATGGAAATTCCTGAGAAAATTGTCATACTTTTCACAGTCTGTTTTTTATTTTATTGTGTGTGATCACATTACACACATTGGCACATGCTTGAGATTGTAAAAAAGTACATGGGTTTGACTGTATTTCTGTGATTCATCGCACACCTGGAATTTTGCTCAAGAAATATGACTGTTTTCAGACTGGTAACTCAAGAGGTGCAAATAACATCAAATTTGTTCGTTTTGTTAGCAAGTGAATTCATTCTGGTAATTTAGGCAGTTAGTTGAATGAAAAGCAAAGGTAAGGGGAACTCACTCTTTAAATTTTCTCTTGAAAATAAAAGACAAGGCTCATTCAGCACTGAAATAAATAAATGGATATATAATATGAAGATGATTGGTTCCAGATGACATCAAAATATCTCCACTGACATGTTTTGAAAAACACATACATCGAAAAACAAAAACAGCAGCAGCAACAACAAAGTTTGCCATTCATGTTTGTGAAAAGGAATTGTTAAAAAGACAAAACAACCTACTTTTATCTGATTGATCACATACCAACTGAAAATAAGCAAGTGAATTCATTCTGGTAATTAACCTTTCAACTTGAACAAAAATTTTGAATAGATTTTTTATCAAATTTTAAAAGACATTGCTATTTTGTCATAGTTTTGGTTTTTACTCTTGTATTAGGGAAGACTAACAAAGAACAAGCTAAGATAATTCTTGTTAAAACACAAATTATAATAATATAATGAAAATAAAAACACCGCTACGCTGGTTCA
>JAYJMH010066368.1:0-11614 GCA_036873815.1 Phacellophora camtschatica | reverse complement strand
TTAAATATTTTAGTTTTAATCGAGAAAGTAAGGCTATAACCTTAGCATTTAGGCTAAAATTGGCTGAAATTAAATATCTCATTTTAAGACGAAAAGGTAAAGCTATAGCCTAGCAAATTGGGCGAAATTTGGCTGAAATTAAATTTTTTAGTTTTAATCGAGAAAGTAAGGCTATAACCTTATCATTTATACTAAAATTGCAAGAAAGCAAATATCTTATTTTAGCCGAAAACTAGGCTATGGCCTTGCAAATTGGGCTAAAGTTGTATGAATTAGAATAATTCCTTTTCAGCCGGGGAAGTAAGGCTATAACCTTAGCATTTAGACTAAAATTAGCTGAAAGCCGAAAAAGTAAGGCTATAACCTTGCAAATTAGGCCAAAATTGTTTTAAATCGAATATTTTCTTTTAGCCAAAAACGTAAGGTTTTAGCCTTGCAAATTACACTAAAATTGGCTGAAATCGAGTATTTGATTTTTAGCCGAGAAAGTAAGGCTATAACCTTACCATTTAGGCTAAAATTGGCTGAGATTGAATATCTTGATTTTAACCTAGAAAGTAAGGCTATAACCTTAACATTTAGGCTTTAAGTGGCCGAAATTAAATATCTCGTTTTAAACGATAAACTAAGGTTATAGCCTTTCAAATTTGGCAAAAATTGGCTGAGATTTAACATCTTGTTTTTAGCCAAAAACGTAAGGCTTTAGCCTTGCAAATTATACTAAAATTGGCTGAAATCGAGTATTTGATTTTTAGACGAAAAAATAAGGCTATAACCTTACCTTTTATGCTAAACTTGGCTGAAAGTACATATCTCATTTTATCCGAAAAAGTAAGGCTATAACCCCTCAATTTTAGCTAAAATTGGGTGAAATTAAATATTTTATTTTTAGCCGGGAAAGTAAGGCTATAACCTTACTATTTAGGCCAAAATTGGCTTTAAGTGAATACCTCATTTTTTGCCGAAAAAGTAAGGCTATAACCTTGCAAATTAGGCTGAAATTGGCTGAACTTTAATATTTTATCTTTGGCCGTAAAGGTTAGGCTACAATAAGCTATAACCTCCTTCTCCATCTTGTCAATAAAAGACCTGCTATGTTTATCAATCTATTAACTCATACATATTCTATATACATATTTAGTTCTTAACAACCACGTTTTAGGAAGCCTTGACTATCATCTCTCGTCAAATTAGATTTCGTTGGTATTACATTTATTGAAATCGAAGAAACCATGAGGAGCACGGACACTTTTATTTGGTCAGTAGAAACATTATTATAAAAAATTATAGAAAATAATTAGTTATAGGATGATTAATTTTACGTCGGCGTAGGAGTAAAATTAAAAACATTCTCCTCCGCAGAGATAAAACCTCTTTCTCCGCAAATAAAAGTGTCCATATTGCTCATAAAGAAACAATCATTTTTGCAAGACCAAATTAGTTCTTTTACAGCTCTGGTTCAACAACATTTTTCTTTAGAAGTTTTGTCTTTTTCCTGAGGAAAAAAGATTTCATATAAAAATAATGGTAATTTGACATTTAAAAATTACAGTAACCCTTGCAGTACAGTAAAGTTACAAGTAAAGTTACAGTACCCCTTACAGTTAAGTTACAGTAACCCAATTCCTTTATACCCTATTGCTCCGCCTATCAAGTGCACTTCGTTTATAAGTACACTTTAATTATATCAGTACAAGTTTTAGTGCATTTATGAACGATCAGTTATCCAAATGAGCGGCACAAATTTTACTATAAATATAAATATATTACATATTTCATTCCTATAAGTTTGTGTCTTTTATTTTCATGACACATCTCTATGGGGACCATCAAAGTCTTTCAATTTTATAGTGCTATCCCTGCCACTCTAGTAGAGATACGTAATTTATTTTCTTAAATAATATTTTATGAATTTTTATTCTCATTAATTAAAGTATTATTTTTATCACATAATTGTAAATATTTTTATTTTTAACTTTAGCCATTTCAAAATTGTTAATTTTTAATTTAAAGTGGCAATAAATACTTACTTACTTACTTACATACCCGTACCCTAAATTTGTTATGTACCCCTCCCCCGGGTGTGCAGGGAACTTCATCTAGGCCATTCTTTTTCCTCCTTTGCCTTAGACTCCATCACTACTTTAAATACATACAGACCACAATTAATCATGAGATCAACACCTCTTATCTTATTACGTATCTTAGAATTTGGGAATTAACGTTAAAAGTGCATTACCTGTAAACAATCAATTTCCAAAAATTTGAAATTAAGAAAAAACAACAAGTGCAAGCCCAAACCAAATTTTGAACCTTAGAGTTTTACGCTCTATATCAGTGGGGCATATGGCTTTTCTCGGGTTAAAAGGGTGGGTCATATGCCCCTTCCCGGCGTAAAGGGCATTTTTCAAATTCAAACAAAATTTCAAAAGAATTATTTTCAAATTTCAAATTAAGAAAATCAAACCTTCGTTTATTTTTCTTGACAACGGTATTCTCTTTTGTTTCATTCATGTTATCTTCATTTGAGTCATCCTCCATTTTCTTTTCGCTGGCCAGATACCTGTATATGATTAAAATGGTTTTCAGAACATGCAAATCATTGATTTAATTCATTTTCTTATTGCAGGCTCGTTTGATCCTTCACTGTCATTATTATTATTCTGAACTTTCACAATGAAAAATTAAAACTTTATTTGGAAAAATAAAAAATGATTTCACTTCTGCGGAGGAGAATATTTTACCAGCCTTATAATTTAACCAGCCTCTTCATTTGGTGATAAAAAAATCATGATTGCAGTGTTTCAAATTTCTGTTTTGTTTCTATAGAAAGCTATTCGATGCAGTTAAATAATTTTAAATGGATGACTGATTGTTTTCATTGCAAAAGGAATGGAGAAGGCTTCGCAGAAATCGCACTTTTTCCCAACAGATACTCCTCCGCAGTCGTAAAATTATAAAAACCCACCTCTGGTAAAAACATCCTCCTTCACAGAAGTAAACTTATTTTTTTAGATAACAACAAAGCAAAAGATTACATAATACTCCTTGTTCAAACATTTGCTTTAAAATAAGAGCCCGTTAATGGAAAACCGGTTTTTGACGCGCAGACTGTTTAGTTTTCAAACTTTCTTGGATTTTTTTTTTCATTTGGCAGTCGCTTCTGATTATTTGATTTGAAAAATGCTTCTTGTAGTCAATATGGGACAGAAGATATCTCGTTCGTAGGATAAACAGAGGCGGAAATTCGACATTTTGATTGGGGAAAGACTCTTGTGTTTTCCGAGTGTAAAAAAACAAGACAACAATTTAGAAACCGTAAGTCTCCCGCACAGAACCGCACCCCTAAAAATTTTCCGACTTTTGTCAAGTTAGGGTCCTCCCGACCCCCCCCCCCTCAAATTTCCGTCATGTCAGTTTGCAGGTTCTTGTTATGCGGCTTCTTATTGGCTATTTCATATTTCTCATTTATTTAGGCTGGTTTGATCTCTAGGTTAAATTGGTGGTTGATCCTTTGTTTTATGGCTTATTGTGCAAGAACGTTTGTCTGAAAGTTTATTTGTTTGCAGCATTGGCCTAGAAGCAAAAACAACATACTAATTTGGTTGATACACTGGCATAGTTAAGAATGGAATTTGTTATTGAATTTATTAATCTTGTACTCAAGCTTTTAATAAGTACAAATTGAACGCAGTTTATAGTCTGCGAGTTATTATCATAGAATAGAAATTTATATTGTACTACACAATTCTAAACAAGTTTATAATAGGATTTTTACATCTCCAGTTTAAACCCAATTTATGCAACTTTAAACAAGTTGAGCCCAGCCTAAAAATTTGTGAACAATATTTCTGGTACAATAAATGTTATGAAAATAAAATACAAAAAATTGACTGACTAAAAAATAAGTCAACAAACCTTGCAAGGTCTCCATAGTAATCTCTTTTCGTTGTTTCATCGACAGTTTTCATGACGCCATCAAAATGTTTCTTGGAGCTGCATCGAGAAGAATTTTGTATCAAAGGAAATAAAAATGTTATATTCATCCACAAGCTCATGGTTATAAAACATTATATCATTGAAGCTCAAAACTAAAGCGTTCAAGCTCAACGGAAGCAGATATGTTGAAAACTGACACAAAGCGAGTTGACGTGATCATGACATTTATTTGTTATGGTCAAACCATGGGAATTCGGACGCCAAAATAGTAGTTGCAGATGATTTCCTGCCACATTGCATTTTTTTTTATGAGAAGCCTGACTAAGGCTCCACAAGTGAAAGTTTCTTGATTTTCGACCATTTGTGACCAAATTTCACTTGTAAAAATTCATTTTCTACGAAACTATGCATTCTTTTTTTCAACAAAAACATTTCAAAAACTGGATATTTTAAATATAGTTTTTTTTTGCAATTTTTCATTTACTAGTAAAAGTTTCATTTACTAGTAAAAAGCATGACAGTGCGATTTGTCATTGTAAAGAATAGATTTCAACACCTTTCGACGCAGCCAAGCAAATCATCACAAATGAAAACGTAAAGTTTTGTTGTCTTCGTTTATCTTGATTTGATTGAATGCACTCTGAAGTGTGAAACTCAGGGGGTAGTACCACCTGACTTGGGTAGGGGGGCGTGTCCTATATTTTCAATTTCAATACTATATATTTGGGTCTGAAACTTTTTCTTAAAAAATATAATTTCACAAATTTTTCATATTTGAAATGAAACTTTTTCACAAATCACAAATCACATTGTATGTTTGATTGTTTCATGAAATTCCTTCCGTTTTTTGCTAATTTTTCAGGGAGTGTGTGAATGAAGTTAAAAATAAAAAATAAATACAACACTTACACGTTGAAGTATAAAACCTTGACGAATGACATCATCATTAAATCAGGAATTTTTCCAAGCTTCAGTAAGTTTGAAATTAATTTAAGATTCTGAATGAAAACAAAATTTTATTTACAAATAATAAATTAAGCTAAAAACTCAATTATAAATTGCTCTAGCATAAAATGAATAAATATTCCATTTGTTTTTCATGTAAATTCCATTTGTATTTCATGTTACAGGTATGAGGCCAGTATGAACATAATTAAAAAAATAGACTTGCTAAACGAGTCCCTCGCTGCGATATCTGATTGATCCCAATGAGGATTCATGAAAAAAAATGCCAAAAAGCTAGCAAGAAAAATATTGACAATAATATTTTGCTAGCTTTTTGGCAGTTTTTTCACGAGTCCTCATTGTATAAATATTGTCAATATTTAATTATTATAATATTATTGTCGATATTTTTCTGGATATTATAATATTATATTTATATTTAATAATATTATAGCAATAATATTTACAGTCTATTACAGAACTGAGATGGCAATTAATTCTGTTACGGAACTACAGCAATCATAAATTTTTCAAAGGGCTTGACTTGATTTGCACGCATGCTGGATCAGAGGGCTGGGAGGCAGTTGCCATATGCCCTGTAGAAAACGGGTGGAAAGAAACTAGGAAAAACTGCCTTTTTATACGAATTGCTATTTTATTTTCTTGAAAACGATTATAACTTTGAAATAAGACGAATAAAATTAAATAAGCTCAGATGGCCTTCAAGTTTTCTGAAAGAAAATTATGCCACTATACAGTGAAGTAGTGGCTTCGGTATTGCTTGCAATGGCGATTGTTTGGAATCAAACCTTTTTATGAATGCACGCTCGTTTATAAGAAACAGCTTTGCAAGGAACTTGAAGCTGAGATCCTTGGTAAATAAAGGAAACCATGAGGAATTTCCGCAGCTCAGAATCAAAACTACAAAACTAAGCAGAACACAAAAATAATTAAATTTAATAACAACGAAAGAACATTCTAATCACAAAAAAATATTTTTTTATAATAACAGCTTTTAGAAAGCAGAAATTACGGCCTGGGGTATTGGGGAAAAAAGATCGAGGTAAATTTCAAAAAAAGGAACAGATAAGGGAAGCCTCATTTTCATACAATAACCAGGGAACTGCAATCTCGACCTCAAATGAAGGTTCTTATAAAAAATATTTTCAAAATGGATATGCTTCACAGGTAAAACAGCAGTGCAAACTGGCGTTAGTGCAATCTGGCGTTAGTACAATCTCACGTTAGTGCAATCTGGCGTTAGTGCAATCCGACGTTATTGCAACCTGGCGTTAGTGCAATCCGACGTTGGTGCAATCTGGCGTTAATGCAATCCGACGTTATTGCAATCCAACGTTAGTGAAATCTGGCGTTAGTGCAATCCGACGTTAGTGCAATCCGACGTTAGTGCAATCTGGCGTTAGTGCAATCCGACGTGGGTGCAATCCAACGGCTTGTTGCGCAATCAAACGAAATTTGTGCATTTGATTTTCTAATCTGTGAAATCATACATGCAATCCAACCAATTCTTACTATTCTCACTGGGCAATCAGACATTTCAATATGTTTGATTGCACTATCAAGACAATCATATAGGTTTGATTTCAGTTCTGGTTTACCTGTAATAGATAAATTATAAAAAACTAAAATTAGAAATTATTGTAAAAAATGTTACCAATTATAATATACGATTTTTACCTCTGCATGTAATTTTTCCAAAGTTTGTATTCGCAAATTCTGTTTTTGTTTTGAATTGATCAAAGAAGTCATTTTATCCGCCATTGCTTCCTCGTCGAGCAATAACTGTTCGATTTTCGCACTTGCAGTGGATTGTTTTTCTTGATGCAGTGCGCCACAATCTTTTCTGAAGTTTACAAGCATCTGAAGTATTTCCTAAAAACGAATCAAACCGAAAGCTTAATAAATACTTAATATATACTTAATAAATAAAAAATAAATACTATTTAATAAATCAATAAATCTATACAAATAATAATAAAATACCAGGTGACCCAGAAAACTATCTCAGTTTGCAGGATTATAACTCGAAATCTGCAGGACTACAAATTGTACTCGTGAATAATATATTATCCATTCATCTCCAATTATGTTTACTTGTCCAAAACTGAAAATCAAAATTGCCCCCATTTGTGGGCTATTAAGTCAATTTAAAAGAATGCTATTCATTCCCCGTCTGACAAAGGTTCTTGTTGGACATGCTCAGAAAACATACTTGGAGGATACCGGACAGATGAAGGGTAATTTGATCAAATAACTACAAAAATTTGACACTTGTATCATTCAAAAATTCTCAATCAACTTTAATTTGTATAAAGTTGATTTTGTCAAAAAAAGTATGCGAAATTTTGAACTTAAAAGCTCTGATATTCGTAAGTTATTCGTGCGGGTTTATATTATACAAAATTCCCCCTAACGATAACAAAAGGGAATTTTGTAAAACAAAAGATTGCGGTTTCAAGCATGACAATGCAGGTTATCAGTCACTGTATAAATGAAATCATAAAGTTTTGCTGTCTTTGTTTTGATTTGACTGAGTGCGCTTAAAGTGTGAAATCTACTCTTTCAAATCGCAAATCGCATCGTCATGTTTGAAACAGCAATGTTTACAAAGTCCCCCCCCTGTTAGCAATGATACCGTTAAATAGGGAATTTTTCTTATGATATATGGGTTTGAGATAAATTACCACAGTCGACTTTGGTTATAGTCACTCCGCTTAAAGTCATACTCCGATTATAGTCACACTTTTCTTGAATATATTCATGTGACTATGACCGAACTTGACTGTATTACTGTTTAGTACTTTAATCAATACAAATTTGGTCACGTAGCAGTTATTTATAAACAATGTTCCAACATAATTCATTCAAAAACGAGCCATAAATTTTCACAAATTCTGTTATTTAAATTTGCCCCCTTTTTCAAATAACTCATAAAAACAACAACATGACGGTTAAGCAAACCAAAACCAGAGTAACTGAGTAAGTTAAGTAGGTGAGTAACTGAGTAAGTTAAGTAAGTAAGTAGGTGAGTAAATGAATGAGTAAGTAAGTAGGTGAGTAACTGAATAAGTTGAGTAAGTAAGTAGGTGAGTAGGTGAGTAACTGAATAAGTTAAGTAAGTAAGTAGGTGAGTAACTGAGTAAGTTAAGTAAGTAAGTAGGTGAGTAATGAGTGAATAGGTAAGTAGGTGAGTAACTGAGTAAGTTAAGTAAGTACGTAGGTGAGTAACTGAGTAGGTTAAGTAGGTAAGTAGATGAGTAAGTACGTAGGCGAGTAACTGAGTAAGTTAAGTAAGTAAGTAGGTGAGTAAATGAATGAGTAAGTAAGTAGGTGGGTAACTGAATAAGTTAAGTAAGTAAGTAGGCGAATAACTGAGTAAGTTAAGTAAGTAAGTAGGTGAGTAACTGAGTAGGTTAAGTAAGTAAGTAGGCGAGTAAGTAAGTAGGTGAGTAACTGAGTAAGTTAAGTAAGTACGTAGGTGAGAAACTGAGTAGGTTAAGTAAGTAGGTGAGTAAGTACGTCGGTGAGTAACTGATTAAGTTAAGTAAGTAAGTAGGTGAGTAAATAAGTAGGTGAGTAAGTTAGTGAGTAAGTAACTCAGCCAACTCAGCTGTCTATTCTTTCCCTGGTTTGATAACTTTTTACCCCCAGCTGAGCTGGTACTCATTTACCCACCTCGAAATGATAGACAGCTGAGTTGGCTGTAGGTTTTGTAGTTAAAAGTTCCGAAAGCTGATCCCGAACCCACGCTCTCACAGAGAGTTTGCTTTGAAACACAGCGCAATTGGCCAATTGACCTTTGAAATGACGGTTAAATAGCAAATAAAACAAAAAAGTTGTGCAAACCTCTCTTGAAAATTCATTTGTAGTTTCTGTGTTGTTATCCCCACCTTCTGTTACTAAATTTATTGCCTAAAAATAACAAACATATAAATGCTATTTTTTTAATTTTTATTCTAAATATTAAAGTATCGCTTATCCATCTTGGGCCACGTAACACAACAAGTAATATGAGAAACAACTTGTATTATTAGCACTTCAAAAGTACCAAAGCAAATGCAATACTTAAAGTATTATTTTAAAACAATTTAAAATTAAAAAAATTTCGAAAAAGTTTAAAATAAAAACGTTACCTTTCCGAATTGCATAAAACATTCTTTGATTTCTGGATCGGAAAGGTATTGATTGTTTTCCATTTCATGAAAAAGTTTGACAACGAATTGATGACTTATTAAAAACTCTGTCTTCAAAGATGATATCTGTGGAAAAAATCTCATAATTTAAAAGCAAAACTTTTCATGCTTAAAACTAAGTCCATATGTGACGAAAACTAACCGAGCGTGGTAAAATATTTTTAAATGAAAATAAAAAAATGAAGCTTGACGAATATGGCGCATTTCTCATCGCTAATGCACGAGCATTTTTTATCGCTACTGTTTCAATCTTTCTATTTATACCATCCGTTTGTTTTCAATAAGATTAGCTTGAAAATAAAGTTAGAATGACATCGAAACGTCGCTCAACAATTAACTTTACTATCGCTACGTTTCTAATTCGCATATAATATTTTTCTTACCCATTTAACGTAAGCTTTGTCTTCTTCCAAGTCTTCCCGAATGAAATTCTTTGCAATGTCTTTCAAATGACCTGTTTGCTCATTAAACATTTCTTCTATCATCTAACAAATTAACAAAAATAATTATTCAAGATGCGAGTTTATAAGTAAAAGACAATTAACGTCTCCTCAAGCCCAATAATAATAAGATGTTACAATTTTTTGGTTAAGACCTAAATATCAACATATTCCAACACAAATATTGGCATTTATAACCTGCAAATGCTGTACGTTATGATTCATTCAACTATGAAATAATGAAATTTACAAAATAACAAAATTACATCAAAGTATGCAATCAATTACAAAATTTTAGAAAAAATGCAACATTTAATATCGCGAGGAACCGCGAGGAACATAGCATATTGGAATTTAATATTTTTATGTTCAAATTTACCCTCCACTCTTGATGCTTGACGTGAAAAGACTAGTCCAAGATGGATTTTTCCACGCTTTCTGACTATACATATATCATTTTGACTTCCATTTTGACTTCCATGACTCATACTAGTTTCATGACTTCGCGCTTCTGAACCCCATCTTGGGAATCTTATGATACTAATGAACAAAGGGGTGTGCAGTTTCTTTAAAATGAAAATAAATACATAAAATAGAGAAACACAGCTTACACAACAACAAAAACAAAAATGCCAAACAACACGAAAATGAATTTTGTATCATACCTTTTCCTTTTGCTCTACGAAAGTTCGGAATTTGATTCTTGATTTTTCAAATTCATTCTTCGTTATAGAGTCAACAGGTTTAAACCAAAAGATCACCTGAGCATAAAAAAGAACTAAAATTGAGTGGAAATAAAGATAATATGTCCTTCTGGAAATACATTAATGGTCAGATAAGTGATCGTGCTTGGCAGGTAATGTTTTAGTGTTGTCTCCATCTTGAACAGCCTACCATTCTTTGCAACAAAACAATCATGAATGACAAAACAATAAGAAAGAAGAAAAACCCAACAACAGAACAATAACAAACCAACAACAAAACAATAACAAACCAACAACAAAATAATAACAAATCAACAACAAAATAATAACAAACCAATAGCAACAAAGATAACATCAAAGATAACATCAAAATAACATTAAACAAATTACGTTTTCTTTAGTCTCTGCGTTATCTTCAACTTCAGCTTTGATTTCAGAGAATGTTTTCAAGTCGCAACGAATGAATCTACAAAATAAAGATAATTCAATTTTCACAAAACAATTATTGGCAACAAATAAAACCCTTAATTACAATTCAAACAAATAAAATTAAACAAACAATTCAAACAAATAAAACTCTTAGTTAAGTCATTTCCGTAAAACGTAATTGTTTCAATTTGATTTGGAAAAAAACTCGGTCCTCTTATTTGGCATTTACAACTTTATACATTTTCAAAAAATAACCAGCTTGGTTAAAGAGAAGAAATGGAAATTAAAAGAAAAGAAACGAAATGGAAATAGAAAGAGGAAAACGCTGTTTCCTGCTGTAAGTATTGTAATCCGTGCAGTACACAATTTTAGGTAGTTCGTAAAAGATGTTCCGTTTTTTTTGGCGCACCCAGTAGACAAATAGGCTCCTTCCATAAATAGACTATTGTTTTGTGCCCGATTAGATAATCAATTTGATGATTTAATTGTTATTGATACTTACATTTCGTTCAATGTTTTTTGAAGAGAGTTACTCCAACGTCTAAGCAACAATTCTGCCTTTTTGTGTAAATCTCGCAAAGCATACAGCAATGACCTTTGAAGAAGAAAAATGAATAAAAATTTGTCAATATTCTCCCATTTTAAAAAGCTAGTTCGAGTCGTAAAAATGATCGCATAATTGAAAAGAAGTCGAGTCGTAAAAAACACAGCATAATTGAAAAGAAGCTCTTTAACAAGAAGCTCTTTAAGTTCTTTTTTAGTAAGATCTAACTTCTGTGTTTTGTTGAACCAAGATCTAACTTGTGATCGCCGCTAAAAATCAACTTTTTCAGTTTGAGGGTAATCTATACGAGCAAAATGATGGGGTTGCCATGGGATCTCCTTTAGGTCCATTGATGGCAAACGCTTTCATGAGTCGCTTAGAAGAACATCTAAATAATTT
>JAYJMH010066357.1:0-11615 GCA_036873815.1 Phacellophora camtschatica | reverse complement strand
TCCCTCCATACTATTTATCTTGTTCTTTGTTCAGTATAATGTATTAATTTTAGGTGTAATATTGTTATTGTAGTTTACTTTAATTAATTGTTTGTAGTTTATTTATGATAAATTGTATGTTGAGAATTTAAAATATGAAAACTGAAAATGAATCTCTATTCATTGAGTTTTTACCTTTACACTTTGGTCAGATGAACAAGTAGCCATTCGTCTGCCATAAAAATCAAAAGAAACATCATGAATAAGATCCTTGTGCTCCGAAGGAATAACTTTAGCTGCATACATTTTCGTTTCTACTCTGGCAAAAAGAAAAACATTTGACAACAACAGCAACCAAATAATGTCAGGTTGCAGATTCATCATCATCATCATCATCATCATCAGCTTTCTTTATTTGTATTCTATTTGGATTTATTTATTTAGGTTGGGGTGGGAATAGTCAATGCAATTAATGTCGCACGTTAATAAAAGTGTGCATTTTTTAAAGTTAATTTTTGAAATAATTTTTCAAGAAATACTCCAAATTCCCTTTATTACATTTTTGACTGTAATACATTCATTTGCTTATAAGAAACTTGGCTCTGTGTTTGTAGGGGGTAGTAAAATTTTGGGCAAAATTTGTATAGTTAAAACATTTGCAATTTTATGGTATATGCCATTGTGACGTCATTTGACTTCATTCAAATTTTGTTCAAAACTTTCTGAACTTTAAAGTTTACTCCCCCGCACAATCCTCCAAAAGTAAAAAGCGCAATAGTTGAAGCAGATATTTTCATCGGTTGGGAATCACGGTAAACCATTTGAGCCCACCCCATCCATGTTAATTTTTAGGTCTTGGTACGAAAATTCATTGAAATTTTCAGAAAAATCTTGGAATTTGGCAAAATTTTGCTTCGATAGATTTTAAATAGCAAAGTTTTTAAATATGCTTTCCAACGGAGCGCCTAATCACATCCAACAGGCGGCTGTAGACCCCATGCCTCTTCTAGTGCCACTACTGGCATGCTCCCCCGTGAAAATTTAAAAATCACAATTGCTAGAGTGGCTATGGTTGCCTATATTTTACTTTTGCATGAAATTTCAGAAAGATCTTGACGAAATAGTGTGCTTAATATTTCAAATTAAACTTAACATGCATTCTCGATCACTAATGTTTTTATGGGATTAAAAGCAACCTGTAGATCATGTTCTAGAATACTTTTTAACGTAGTTTATCTCTGAAGAGTTCGGGATTCTGCTGCGAAATTCTCTTTTCTTTTCACTTAAAAATTCTGCTACTGTTTTCCTGGGGTCAAAACATGTAGTTCCCTTTCAGTTAAGATATAATCAATGGTACCCTGGTTAAGACTACACGGTTTTAATGTGAGACAACACCACAACACACTCTGTTGCCGTGATACGTGGAGTGACTACTAAAAACGAAGCTAGAAGTTTCTTAAAAAGCCACGACTTGCCTTGCCACGAGTTGTTGAGCGCTATTCTATGTAAGGGGCACAATCAATGTTGGAGAAACTTTTCCTCAGTGGCTGGGCAGCAAGAGGACCTGGTGGGGTAAAAGCCCCATCAGTATATATGTTAAAATATGCCTTGGAATTAAAGTAATTTTTATTCACTCCATGCCTCTGAAATTTGAAGCTACATTGACTGCCAGCCAAGCGGCAGTTGCTTCCTTCTTAGTGGTCCCGGAAAACCTATCTGCAAGAACACCTACCTATTCTTCACCTTTGATATGTTTTTAACAAACTCAAACTGCTTGTTTTTTCTTAGTCAAAATTATCAAATAGCTCCATGAAAAAAAGGTGAAAATTCAACAAGTTGATATACGTAAACGACATCTAAATCAAAAGCATCAAGGGCAAAGACTATTATAGAAATAATTAACAAAATAACATAATTCTATAAGTCTTTATGATTTTGTATACGAACCAAATAGCTCCATGAAAAAGGCAAAAATGCAGCAATTTAATATACGTAAATGACATCTTAATCAAAAGCAAAATAACTGCATAATACATAAATTATCCAAATAAGAAAATAGCATAACTCTTTAGGTCTTTGGGATTTTGTATACGAATGTAATAGTTGATTAATCTAGAAATAACAGCAAACAAACTAGTAACTGTGAATCTTACTTAATTTTCAAATTAAAAAAAAACTTCATAGCGGCCATCTGTGGAGCAAACTTTTAAAAAATTAATGATAAATTTCGTGATATTATTTTGTAAAAGCAGCAACTTGTATGAATTTAAAAATGTGCTAGAAATTACTGCAATGAGAAAGGCGAAATAGAATAATACCGAGCAAGGCCAAGAAAGGCAAATCGGAAGACAATTTTCAGGTTAAAAAAAGAAGAGTTATTGTTGCCGCTTCCAACCTTTGTTGAAATTATTTACAGTTAGGAATGGCTTTGACTTTTCTTATTGTGCGAGTCCATATGTTTCTCTGTTGTTACGAGGACATGAAACCCTGCCCACAAATCTGCAGAAGTTTCCAACTGTACTGCTTTGCAGGGAAGGGGGATGAGTGGTGAGTGGTGTGTCCAATGTAAGAATGGTGTAAATGCTGTATTTATAAATGTGTTTTTAACATAGAGTAGTGAAAGCAGTCTAAAAAAGCTTCATAAAAACACTAATAAAAATTGTAAAATAATGTGAAAAAGTCACTAGATGTGATGCTGCAGAAATTGGTTTCGATTTTAGAAACATAATTCGATCTTCTTCTCCAATTATAACGGGAGATTGCGCCTTGAGATAATCAATAACCATCGTCGATGCATCATTGCCGGGATGACGTTTCAAAATATGCTTTGTGAATACTTCGTATTTGTCGCCTCCTTCAGCCAGAAACGAAGATATGATCACCTTGAATGAAAAATAAGACATCAGTAAATAGTATAGTAGAAAATTTAAATAGTAGAAAATTTCCAAAAATATTTCTCTAGAAATTAAACAAAATGATTAGCTTTACAAAATCAAGAAAAAGAGATTGAGGTATTTTCCAGTTGATTATAAATAAGAATAAATTTACCCTATAGACTGAATTTTTCTTGAGAGGTTCATATTTGGGAACTCTACACAACGAACATCGTACTCGCAGGTCAGTGACTCTACTTCCTTCTGGTCTGCTTAAATCATATGAAACACGAATACCTGCAAAACAGAATTGTAGAGTTAAACACGACTATCCCGAACTCTCAAAGGCAATAACATTTTGTTCGAGATAATGAATTTGATATACGAAAAAGTTTGATTAAAAGTTCAATCTAAGGGCAATTGATTAAGAACACAGTACAGTTGAGCACCGCTCTCTCGAACGCTAAAGGGGAATGTCAATTTGTACGACGAGAGAGCGGGATTTCAAAATAGTCAAACTTAAACTAACATTAAAAGTTCTCAAGGGATATAAAAACAGTTTAACTAAACGTTGACTCCATGGGGAGTCGAAAAAAATTCAATATAGTTGAACTCCGCTAGCTCGAACTCTCAGGGGGAACAAAAATTCTCTTGAGATGGCGCGTTTTCGAAATAACTAAAGCTATAGAAAGACTGAAGGCTCTCAAGGGGTTTTCAAGATAATTCGAGTAAAAATTGGCTGCATGTAATCGCAAAGACCATTCTTGAGAATCTCTGTTTCTGAAATAGAAAAATCGTAAAAGGGGTGAAATTTTAAAAGACAAAAACACAACAAAAACACCATACCTGAAACTTGTAAAAATTTTCCAGGAGGTGCTTTAGGATTCCAACCAGTGACAGAAAATTCGAAAGCTTGCTGGAGATACTCTCCTTTAATCTCTATAATATCTGCCGTGTTTCCAAATGGAAGTACCGTCAAAATGTCTCCATATGTTATAGTTTCTGAAGGAAAGGAAAACATTATAGTTCAGTACCTGCAAAAGCATGAAATTTCTGACGTCTAAAATAGGTAATGCGAAGTGAGTACTATCGTTTCAAACTTTTCCGAGAAGATTAAATTCCAAAAAAGTCGACTTCGATGTGGGTTTCAAAAGCAAAAAATTTGCAAAAGCAAAACGATTTAAAAAATAAAAAGTAAAGAAACTCGTAATATTGCAGCATTAAGTTATGACGTAAAGAAAACACCTGAGGAGGCTCAGACCCCCAATTAAATAACTAAATTAAAAAATCTAAATGAACTCTACCATACCATTTGGTTTTTTCTGAATAGATGCGCGTATTCCACCGCCATTCCACAAGGCAATACTAATATCTGCCCATTTTGTTTCATCTGGATGTCGTGCATTAATGTGTACCAAAGAATCCACAATAAAATTGGCAAGGTTGCATTCTTTCACTCGACAAGATGTTCTTTCACCATCAAGAAAAACGTGTGTTTTGCCCAGAGGTACCTGTCAATAAACGATTTTTTAAATTTATTTCTTTCAATAGTGAATAAAAAGTTTCATAATGTTTTCATTGAATTTAGAGTGTATATGTTTTGCGCATAAATACTACCTAATATGAAGTATGGCAGCTCCTACAAAAACTGAAACTACAAACGCTACGAAAGACAAATTATAAAAGTGATGGTTAATTGGAAAATAACGAACAAAATGTAACGATTGGTGTGTGTAATTATTCAGGCCAGTTGGGTTAAAGACCATACCAAATTTCAAGAATGTTTCATCACTGCAAATATTGACTGAAAGAGAGAGAATGTTATTAAGGGTACAGAGGTAGTCTCTGTGGAGGATATTTTACGGACCACACTCTGCAAATTGGCTTAAAATGGGAACACGCCTTATAAATACGGTCCTTGACAGGGTTTTCTACAGGGAATTTATCACTACAGGGTTTTTCTACAGGGAATTTATCACTGCAGGGTTTTTCTACAGGGAATTTATCACTACAGGGTTCTTCTACAGGGAATTTATCACTACAGGGTTTTTCTACAGGGAATTTATCACTACAGGGTTTTTCTACAGGGAATTTATCACTACAGAGTTTTTCTACAGGGAATTCATCACTACAGGGTTTTTTTTACAGGGAATTTATCACTACAGGGTTTTTCTACAGAGAATTTATCACTACAGGGTTTTTCTACATGGAATTCATCACTACAGGGTTTTTCTACAGGGAATTTATCACTACAGGGTTTTTCTACAGGGAAGTTATCACTACAGGGTTTTTCTACAGGGAATTTATCACTACAGGGTTTTTCTACAGGGAATTTATCACTACAGGGTTTTTCTACAGGTTAATTTATCACTACAGGGTTTTTCTACAGGGAATTTATCACTACAGGGTTTTTCTACAGGGAATTCATCACTACAGGGTTTTTCTACAGGGAATTTATCATTACACATTTATGCTGTTTTATCACTGCACGTTTTTATCATCTATCACTGCACATTATCACTTGATGGCTAAGGCTTTTTTGATATGTTCATCCGGGACTTTCGACATTTTGAGAAATATAGCATGCCTTTATGAAATAAAAAGAGTTGATATCACGCTGAAAGAAATTTTTTTCTATGTTGATGGAAAGATTTTTGTATTTTAGTATATCTTTGAATTGATTAGATACCCAATACCAAAATAAACATTTCCAATAATTTCATTAAACCAAATGCTCATGTCTTTAGAAATAACAACCTTAACACCTTTGATTGCAATCAGTAAAATCAAAATAATCAAAAAAGCTAAAACTTATGATGTTTGTTATTGTGATATGCTTGGCTCCGTTAAAAGGTGTGAAATCTATTCTTTGGATTGATGAATCGCGTTGTTATGTGTTGCACTTCGTTTCTTTTTCTTGCCAAATCTGTCTTTGCTCCCACAGATAAAATGAATTTAGAGAAATACAGAATATGAATAATTTACCTCGGACGCATTCTTGACTTGGCTTGCCATGCTTTGCACCCTCGCGAGAATGACTGGATCTTCCGCGTATGAAGCGTTGAGTAGTATTGGATTTCCACCGTACGACAGAAGGTTTCCCTTGTCATCAAAGGTCAACTTCAAATTTCCAAGGTATTTACCGAATGTAAAGTCTTGAACAACAGGTGTACTCTTTGATGGGTTTGATTTCGGAGATATTATTAAAGGATATTTTCCGTAAGGTTTTTCTCTCGAAGGAGGTGTTCCTGAAATAGAAGAAAATGAGCTCGAAAAGTGAAATCGTCAGTCCACTCCAGGTTTTACTCGTCAGTCCAGGTTTTACGTATATTTGAACACGAGTGCATGTTGTTGGCCAGACTGACGTCAATTCATAGGTTAAAGGAACCATAGTGTTTGCTCTCTCGTGTCTGTGTTTTTTCTGCCTACCTTTTTTGTTTTCATAATTTGAACAAAAATAAACAACAATATTATCTGACCAGCAGAATTTGCAAGGATGTATCAAAAATACATCAAATTGTGAAAACGTTCTTAGAAATTTGAACAAACCCACCCGTGTTACACTTTGTAACTGCTCAGAAATGGAGATTTGGGAATTTATTATCTTTATAAAACGAGAAAAGGAAACCAGGGAGAAGTAGGCAGAAAACATAGGTATGACAACAAATACTACGGTTCCTTCAACCCATGGTCAAATCTGTTGAAGTAATAAATCATTGTTAAAAATGCTCACCACTATACAAAAAAGTGTCCGAATGCCCACCAACAACAACATCTACATCTTCTACTTCTTGGGCAATTTTTATGTCCACGTCAATCCCAGCATGCCCCAGTGCAATTATCTTGTTCACTCCCATGATTTTAAGACTAGCAGCCTCTTTCTTCACTGATTCAACCTCGTCTTGGAATTTAGTGTTCCTTCCAGGAGTTGACAGCCTAAATATAAAAATATTTAAGAATCGAGAAATTATGCGATTGAATAATGACTATTCGAATTTATTCCGAGACAGGTTAGTTATCTCACGGATAGAGAATCTAAAGAATATTATGTGTATTTGAGAAAGACAAAGCAAAAATGATTCTTTCCTTCAGTACCATACCATTTCAGCAAAAGGAATTTTGATTCAACAAACCAAACAAAAGTAAAAAAAGACGACTAGGTTTATATCTGTATCTAAATGCCAATGGTTATAAAACCAATTGTTTTCAGAATGGTATACATTTTTATGTTAAAGCTATGATAGGGTCAGCATATCAGAATTGCGGATCAATTTAGTGCATTTCTGAGGTGTGGTAAAATGATCCTAACCGGATTAATTCCGCTGTAGTAAATCCAGAGTCCAGAAAAGAGATCAACATTCCTCCAAGCGTAAAATTCGATCATCAGAAGCCTTCCTCATTAAACATTGGCAAATAGGCGTGGTTTTGATGTGGCACATAATTTTCCTCTGTTTATTTCAATCTGCCTCCGGCCAGTGACCGTGCCACCAAAATGTTTTCCTGACTCTGAGTAACTCATCTTTTAACGTACACTTTCCATAAAAACAGGGGTTTGGTTATATCTTGGAATACTCTTGGTTTTGGACCGGTTTTTAGAAACGTGACACAGCCACCCTTACAGTGAAGTGTGTTCCAGGGCCTTACAGATGAAGTGCGCAACGCCTGAATACTTTTCTGTACTTAACATAACTAATTCCTGACATGCAAAAACATTTGAAATTAAAAACTGGAGTTTCTTATATAAATTCTTATAAAAAAGTGCAACTCAACTTTGATATTGTCAGGATAGTCCATCCCTTGTAGACCTGCCTCAAGTCTATTTCGTGCCAAATTACAAATTTTTATTTCGTACTCAATATATCGAGGGATTGCAATATCGAGGGAATGCTATGAAAGTACTAGCTTGCGTGCAGACTTTACTATCCACTGCGAAGGGATACTATCCATTTGGATCTCCTTCGCAGTGAATAGTAAAGTCTGCACGCAGGCTATGAAAGTACCAGTACGAAATAAAAAATTGTTATTTCGCAGGAAATAGACTTGAGGAAGTCGCAGGAAGTCTAACCCTCTTGTAAACAGACCCTTAAGCAATGAATATCGTTTCATAGCCAAAAATACATAATTAAAACTAAAACATATATTAAGTATGTATAGTTTACCAAGTTGTTTCTTTTGTAGTGTACCCAATCACTCCTATCTTTTCGCCATTTAAAGTGAATATAGCACTCTTTTTGAATATTTTATTTTTCTTTGGCCACAGTGGTTCAGCACTGACATCCATGTTTGCGCAGATGAGAGAGAAATTTACGCTGCGAACAAATGGAAGCAATCCAGAAATTTTATTGTCAAATTCATGATTTCCAAAAGCCTAAAAAATATAAAAATTCAATTGTATTTTGTTTGTCAGCTGTAAGCGAAGGGAAATCATTTATGATTTAATCAACTAAAACAATAATCATAATATATAAAACAACAACAGCTAGAAAGGGAAACTATGGCGATGCGATGGAGGGGGGGGGGAGAAACCGTTTGCTGGGCTACCCTGCAAATTTTGTTCTTTATTAGGCCATAAAAATATTGCAGAAATATTCCCGAAAGATTAACTAAATATCCTGGATTCTAAAGTCCCACTTCGAACACCTGAGTCCGCAGTTTCCCATCAAACAGTTTTCCAAATTTTCAAAACCTTACCATTGCGTTGTAGCCAAGAGCATTCATGAATATTCTTGCCTCCACACCTTTATAAACATTAAACCAAAGAGTTCCCTGAAACTGATCACCTCCATCAAGAAGCAAAACATTTTCATCTTCGCTTTTTATTTTGTCAATAACAGTTTTTCTCCTTGCAACGCCTCCAAAACACTTCTTTTTCAACGCGTCTTTATCAGAGCATTTTCCTCCATATTTGTTAGTTTGCTCTATCCTAGCATGGACATCGTTTGTGTGCAGAATTGTTAGACTAAAGTCAGCTTTAATCTTTATAATTAAGAGCAAGAAAGCAAAAAGAGGAAATGCAACTGTCATCCTCAAGCTGAAATGACTTTCACCCCCAGACTGGAAAGTTTGTCAAGCGCGGCCAATAACTTGCCCGCCCAAAATGAAATAAACAAAGGTTTACGCTAAAATATCTATTGTTCACTTGCCCGCTCACTCCACAAACTTTCCAGTTTGATTTCACCCGAACAACAAAGAAGACCCGGTGACTTATAACTGACCACACGTTATCGAATTCCACAAGCAACAAAAGAATCGTCCATAGGGCTCGGGCGCACTGTATGATAACCAGCTGGAGACAAAAAACTCTTTTTCCAGTTTGACAAACTTTGGTCAGATTTTCGGGCCCACTGGAGCCAAGGATTAAAGTTAATTAATAATTTCCGTTTTCCAGAGTTTCGTGGCCTTTGAAGATTAATTGAAATTCGGAGTTCTGTGGACTTGCACAAGTCTTCACGAAAGTTTTAGAGCGCGCCGAAGGCGCAACGAGCGCGCGGGACTTAAGCAAGTCCAGAGTTCTGGAAAGATGTTGATTTTCCCGGGCGCACTGGAAAAGCTTGACAATCTGTGACAATCATTGTTCGTGAAACAAAGGGGATTACGTTTGTCATGAATTTATCATGACAAAGTCTGCAGATCAGAATATGAAGTGTCAATATGTTAACATCATTATTACCATCTTTGTCAACAAAAGCAAAAGAATAAAAGGAACGAGAAAGTTGACACAATATTTAATCAAAAACGAATCATTTCAGAGATTTTCTCAGGGGGTGACTACTATCTACTATATAAACTTGGCAAATATGTCCAACAATTCAGGGTTCTCAATTTTCGGGGTTTGGTATCGGTTAAGGGTGTCTATTCACATTTTTAGCATCACTTATGCGTGTGTAATTCTGATTATTGAATTTGAAAGTTCAGTTGGCAATATTTTTACATGCATAAGGAACCTGAGTTGGGTTTAATTTTCCAAATGTTTGAATGTTGAGATTGGTTGAGATGATTATCATTCTGGTCGCGGTTACATTTAAAACCTGGAATGTGGAAAATGTAGCAGAATATGGAATATGGAATGGAAACATATTAATTATGTCATCATGTTTATTCCATATTCATTACCAATATTCTTCAAAAATGTTCCAAACCTTGAATAATTATTTCTATAAAGTTGACAAAAGTCTTTGTTATGATATGCTACGACGACAAGAACTGAAAACAGGCTTATCATAGCAATTAAGAATGGCAATGAGCCAATATTTTGCTGACCAGTTCATGAAAAAGTATTGATTATTCATTAGATGTTTGTTTTTTTACGGCGCGACAGAGGGCTCAACAAAAAGAACGTTTGACGAATATTGTTTCATTCCAGAAGACTTTTGCTTATTGTTTACGTCGCTGCCGTTGGCAACATGCCACGCAAAATAGCGTACTGCACCAGCTCTGCAGCAAAGTAATATGTGAGAAAAAGTATTTTTAGGAGAATACCACTTACTCCTCAAACAGTCGGCTACATACCGGGTTCGTCCCACAACAGGGCTCATCAGTGCAGTAATATGCGAGACTTGTGATGTGGAGTAGTGCAAAAGGCATTGGGACAAGTAAAAGCGGAGAGCTAATCGTTATTGTGAGATTTTTTATGTGATCCCTTTGAGAGGGGGACATTGGGATTTGCGGTATTGCGGTTTTGACCATATTTTAGTGCGGTAGTTCTAAATTTTTTAGTGCGATATTTTGTGTGATCCCTTGCGGAGAACTGTTTTACCCTTAAATAGGAACGGTTTTCTGTAAAACTGACATTATTGCATGGTTTTTTGGTTTTAATAATCAAAATAATATTGAAAGTTTTATTGACATTATTAATATTTAATAACGTTTAAATCATAAGTTCAACAACGGTATAGCGGTTTTTAACATTTTTTTTTTGCGGTTTATGATAAATTGTTCTGCGGTTTTGCGTCTTTAGGCACCCCCCAATGCCCCCCCTTTTGAGAAGGCCACATTTACATTGATCGGTTAGACTGGCTACGCTGGTAGTTTTGTGGCTATAAAATTGACTTGCTGAACGCCAGCATGGGGGGCTGGGCATCATGCAGGAAAAAAGTTCGACAGTTGCAAGAACTTTTGTTGCACCAATCAAATTGCGGTCACTTGTTAGACTTGCTCCAAGTCTACCTCTTTTATCAGTAAATATCAGTAAAACGTCGAAAACGTGCAAATAGCTACTCCTCCGCAAAAGGTTTTTGTAATATACTAGTCCGCAGGTTTTTGTAATATACTCGTTTTATTGACTGAAGGACAGACTTGGATCAAGTCCAGTCACTTGTTAGACTTGCCCCAGGTCTACCAGGTGTCTCAAAATAAAGTTCACCCGTTTGGTGGCTTGTACCTCGAAACTGGTAGGGCCAAATATATCAAATTATTTTGAAAGGAAGTCCGAGGGAAAAAATTAGAATATGCGATACGAAAAAGGTGGGTGCGACCATCTTTAGGCATCGAAAAATCGAAAATAAAGCAGGCTTGGTTGCTATACATCCAAGTAAAACGTTATTTTCTGTGTTCCACGTTTTTGAAAGTCCAACCACCTGTGGGAACAGGGAGTTTATACTTTAAAAGGATTGACGGAGAAACGATTTAACTTCCCTCTTGTGAATTGTTGCACGGAATCTTTCCATTAAATGTAAACTCTATATTCTCGTATCGCATATTCTAATTTTGTCCCTCGGACGTCGCTTTCAAAATAATTTGATGTTTTTGGCCCTACCGGTTTCG
>JAYJMH010066346.1:0-11619 GCA_036873815.1 Phacellophora camtschatica | reverse complement strand
ACATGCTAGACATAAATATCAAAGACATTGCCATCAAAGACAGTGGCTCTCACCATGTGATTCATAAACGAACAGCAATCGAACAATTGTCGATTATTCATAATTATTTCGGGTCAAAAAAATGTGGGCCTGAAGAACTAAAAGTGAGTCTGTCCGAAACTGTTCTCGAAAGAAAGGACCAAATAATTTTGGACTTTTTGGGACCGAATTTGGAAAACATTGGGGGGGGGTGAGTCGCCCCCCTCGCCCCCCATGATGTGTGCCCCTGACTGAAACTATCAAATTATTATTTTCCTGAGGTCTCACCTCCGCTGGTATCTATTCTATTTCCCTAAACGATAGCCTGCGTGCAGACTTTACTGGTCAAAACAAGTACATCACATCACATCACATATTGACAGCACTTGTTGTCAAAACAAGTGAAGTCTGCACGCACAGGCTACCTTTACGATCAATTTAAAATGATCATCGAGAGTGTAAAATCCCTCATTATATTATTATAGTATTAATTATTATTATAATTATATTATTTATATTATTTCCTCTGCCAATAAAATCGCTCTATTTTGTTTTCATGCAATTTGATTGATGGAGAAAAACTTCCAGGATGTTCACGTTGACCAGTTTGTACAGTACATGAAGTAGTGTATGAGATCTTGAGGTTTGTGTTTTTGGTGCAAGATGGAGGCAGAAGAAGGCGGGAAACTTGATTTGGCTCAACTGCGAAATCTCGTGAGGACTTACATTGACAATCATATGTACCCAACAGCTTTATTTTGGGCTGACAAAGTTTGTTCTTTATCAAATGGTAGTCAGCAAGATTTAATATGGCTTGCGCAAACCATGTTTTTAACAGGACAATATCAAAGAGCAGCCGAATTGTTGAGCAATAATGGCCTAATTTCCAAAAATCTTGTTGCAAAGTACCTTGTTGCCAAGTGCTATGCCGAGAGAAAAGAATGGGATAGAGTTTTAGATGTGATAGAAAATGATCAAATTGATTCAAGTATTTCTTCAATTGACGAGCAGCATATAGATTCTGTAAAATATGAGAGCATGATTCCTGGTCGAAAAATTGAGAGTGGAATTTGTCTTCTCAAAGGAATTGCCTATGAGGGGTCTGGTAACAACATACGAGGTTTTGCTGTTGATGCATTCAAGGAAGCCTTGAGACTAGATGTGTACTGTTTTGAGGCTTTTGATTTTTTGACATCACATCACATATTGACAGCACAGGAAGAACTAGACCTAATAGAATCATTACCATTTGAGACGCAGTGCTCCAAAGATGAAGCCATTTTGATAAAGTTTCTTTATGAAAGTAAGACAAGGAAGTACAACAAACCAGTGGATCCTAAACTGCCAAGTTTTCTTGAAAGCCTTAATGAGAACTTAGAAGTTATATCCAGTGTGGCAGTTCAACATTTCAACAGCTGTAACTTTGGGATGTGTTACAAATTGACATCAGCTGTGATGAAGCAAGACCAATTTCATGAAAGTTGCTTACCAATACATATTTCATGTTTGGTGGAGTTGAAGAAAAACAATGAGCTTTATCATCTTGCCTCAGTCTTAGTTCAGAACTATCCAAAGTGTGCTATCTCTTGGCATACAGTTGGTGCCTATTACCTCTTGACAGGTAAAAATGAAACATCCAGAAAATATTTTGGTAAAGCAACAGGAATTGAAAGAATCTATGCACCAGCTTGGCTTGGTTTTGCCCACAGCTATGCCAATGAAGGAGAGCATGACCAAGCTATATCTGCTTATTTTACAGCCTCTGAATTAATGCCTGGATCCCATTTGCCTTTTTTTTATTTAGGACTAGAGTATATCACTACTAATAATATCAAACTTGCAAAACATTTTTTTAGAGAGGCCCTGATCATATCGCCTGATGATCCATTTGTTAAACATGAACTTGGGAGCATTGAGTACCAAAACGGAAATTTTAAAGCTGCAAAGAAACAGTTTGAAAATGCTTTGAAAAGAGTTGACATAATTTATGGCAGTGTTATTCCGGAGGACTGGGAACCACTCTATAATAATCTTGGGCATGTATGCAGAAAGCTAGGGCAGTATGATTTGTCATTGCATTACCACAAGAAAGCGCTGAGTATTTGCTCAAACAATTCATCAACATTCTCTGCAATTGGATTGGCCCATTGTTACCTTGGTAATTATGAAGATGCTATAACTGCTTTTCATAAATCACTGAGTATTTATCGAGATGATACCATCAGCCAAGAACTTCTTGTGCATGCTTTGAGCAATGCTGCAGAATCACAAGCACTCAGAGAAGACAGCTCTGATGACGAGTGTCAAGTTGAAGAAGTGAATATTACTGCCAAAGATTCTTCTACTGTTGAAATGGATGAAACATCCATGATGGAAGAAAATTAAACAACAGTTTCAAGTAATTTTATGTACAGTTGAATATGCTGAAGAATACATATATATTTGATTTTTATTAAAATGTTATATTTTTTTCCATATTTTAACAGCACAATTCATGAAATTGAATTTATCAAAAAACTTCAGGTAATAAATAAATTCAAAATCAAAGATTTTTAGAATTCCACTTTCCAAATTAACCATTTTTTAGATTGGCTGAAAAAAATTATATTTTTCATAAATTGCTTGTCACTTGGAGATAGGAAACATTGTGAGGGCTTTAGGTTATCAAATTAAAAAATAGTAATGATGGTTTATCACATTTCAATGAGGTGATGCCTTAGGGCCAAGTCGATCATGCGGAAAATCGCAAATGGTTAAAAAAGAGTGCAGAATTTTTTCCATGTTACCAACAAGGTATATGGGGACCTTGCTGCTGTGGTTTGTGAATGTTTTATTGGAAAAACAATTTCAGTGTTTTCGACCTGGCTGATGCCTTTGTGTATCTTTATGTGTCGTTTACAACAGTTGTACTACAACTGTATTTAAATATCTGTTCAATGAATATTATCATTATTATTTGCTCTCTATTGTTTTTAAAGCAATAAATTAATCTTCACACCTTTGAGCTTTAAGGGGAATCTAAAATAGAGAGAGTTATTCATGCTTTTCCGAAGCTGTTGAAGTTTTCTATGCTTTGTGCTATCTCTGGTACCCCTGTAGCCCAATTACTTCTGAGAATTCTAAGAGGCTCAATGTCGGAAGTAGATGCTTTTGGAATAGAGCAGAAAATCTCTGATGCATTAGCTTCTCTTTCACAAGAAGCAAGAGAACTGTATTTACCAACGGAAATTCATGTTATTGACCGCCCGCCATCTCCTTTGACATTCCTGAGGGAATACGTCACAGCAAACAGGCCAGTCATTATTAAAAATGGCCTAAAAGATTGGGATGCTCTTTCAAAGTGGACAAACGACTACCTAGAAAATCTTCTTGGGAAAACGTCTGTTACAATAACTGCCACACCAAATGGTTATGCTGATGCACCAGTTGGAGACAGGTTTGTTTTGCCAGAAGAAAGGTTGATGCCCTTCAAAGATTTCCTGAAGATCTGGGAAAGAAGAGATAATTTCAATAATGTTGGAGTGTTTTACATACAGAAGCAAAACTCAAATTTTACTGAAGAGTTTAACATACTCACCAAAGATGCAGGTTAATGAATTTAACTTTCATGTTAATACTACTAAACATTACACAGAGTGGGTTGCATTGAATTGTATTGAGCTAAAGATACAGAAGCGAAGAGACGTTTAAAGATAGAAACGCACACACACACATTGAAAATTTCTTCGAAAATTTCACTGGATTTATATTGCATAATTAATACATGTGGGATGTTTTGTTTTACCAGCACTCCTTTTGAAAAATGAAAGAACCATTTTATTTCAAAAAGATATTTTACCAATGCAATTCAAAAAGGTATTTTAAGGTTGATGCATTAAGATTTAATAAAAGATGTTGTTAAAAGCCTGTTTTAGCACTTAAAAATTCATGAAAATTGTTGATGCAAATATATTAATTTCATAAATTTTATTTTAGACAGCCATCTTGCGTGGGCTTCAGAGGCATTTGGATCAAAACCCGATGCTGTCAATTTTTGGATGGGAAATTCAGATGCCATAACATCAATGCACAAAGACCATTATGAGAATTTATATGCAGTTGTGAGAGGCAGCAAGACATTCATTTTACACCCACCAACAGACCTACCTCATATTCCATACAGGAAATATAAACTTGCAAGATATGAAGAAAATGATAATGGTGGTTTTAATATCATTGACATTTTTCAAGAAGATGATGAAAATTCTAAACAGGAATTTCCTTTTGAAAGTACTACAGATGAACAAAGTGATACTGTAAATGCTTGTGAGTCTTCTAGTTATGAATTTTTTGGAAAGAAAAAATACAAAAAAAATGAACCAAATAATGAAATGATATCATGGATTGCTATTGATCCGCTAAACCCAGATTTGAAAAAATATCCAGAATATTCCAAATGTCACAAATATGTTGCAAAGTTAGAAGTTGGTGACTTGTTATATTTGCCTTCTTTGTGGTTTCATCATGTCACACAGTCTGACAGAACAATTGCAGTTAATTTTTGGTATGATATGGAATATGACATAAAATACAATTACTTCAAATTTGTTGAAAATGTTTCTAGTATCGTTTCATGTGATAATGAATTTTAAAATGTTTACAACAGTTTTCTTCAGTTTTTCAATCTGTTATTCTCTTGTACACACTGTGGAGGAGGGGGAGGGCATCCTTTTGCATTGATAACATTATATCCCTAATAGTTTGCTTCAACTTCAACAGTGTTAAAATTGTAATTGGACACTATAATTCTCAAACCGTAAAATTATATTTTACATCCGTTGTTTCTCTGACACTATAATTCCTCCCAAACCATAAAATTGTATTTTACATCCGTTGTTTCTTTGACACTATAATTCCCAAACCGTAAAATTGTACTTTTACACCAGTTGTTTCTTTGACAGTATAATTCCCAAACCGTAAAATTGTACTTTTACACCAGTTGTTTCTTTCACACTATAATTCTCAAACCGTAAAATTGTGCTTTTACATCCGTTGTTTCTTTGACACTATAATTCCCAAACCATAAAATTGTATTTTACATCCGTTGTTTCTTTGGCACTATAATTCCCAAACCGTAAAATTGTTCTTTTACACCAGTTGTTTCTTTCACACTATAATCCTGAAACTGTAAAATTGATTATACTTTTACATCTGTTGTTTCTTTGACACTATAATTGAAAAACCGTAAAACTGTAGGTCTCTGCACTAATTATTTGGTAGGTAGGTCTCTATGTTCATTCGTAAATATTTACTAAATTCTTCTTCGTGCAACCATAATTCTGGAAATATATGCACTTCTTTTGCAGCCAATAGTGTCGATACACTGGCAATGACAAGGTCTTCCTTTAATCAGACTCTGCTTTAATGCATGATTTCATTCAACTCAATAATAAATGTGGGTATTGTCGGGATCTTTGATGTTCTTTCAGAAACAAGAACCGATTCTAAAAAATGTTTGCGCCTGGAAGGACCTGAAATACTTTTTAGTCTTTTGGGAAAATCTTTCACACGATGAAATTTTTTACACGATGTCGGACAGGAGTGTGCCACTGAGATTTTATGAACAAGCCCACCCATCTTTAATGCCCAAATTTCGTGAATACCCAATATTAATGTTTTTTAATATCTAACCCAACATTAGGGTGCCCCAATGAGGGGCCTCTACTCTAGGTAAGAGCAGGCTAAGCAACTTTGAGAGAAAACCAATTTGCAAAAAATGTCTTGAAGATGATGAAACAGAACCGTCGAAAGCTGATGCAGACTGCAAATCATTGTTTTTAGAACGACATGGACCAAAGGTTACCAAAGGTTTCATTTAAAAAAATTCTGGAACTGAAGCCTTTTGACCCTTGGATTTGGTTTTGGTATGTAGATTCCCATTGCCAACAGCAATTCAACTCAACTTCTGTGTTTCATTGTTGTTGTTGTTTCTGTTTGAATGTTCACCGATATGTTCACTTCAATTCAAACATGACAGACAGCATTACACTGACCAACGCAATCGTATTCCTTGGTGCAATATTTTTGAGATGGACCGTTTCACTGAACCCATACTCGGGTATGTAATAGACTATATATTTTATTTATTTATTTCATCTCGACCACAAAAAGAAAGACAATAGATATATAATAATGAAAACGACGATACGACATTAAATTTAGTCCCATCCATATTATGTACACATTTATTATTTGTTATTCGACATGTAGCCAAATTAAGGCTAGACTTGAGTAAACCTCATTTCTCATTTTCAAAAGAAAGGATAGCTAGGGCCTATTTATAAAAAGAGAAAGAAATTGGTAAAAAGTGCCAAAAAATAGGTTTCAAGAATATGCTTCAAAATTGAGTGAGTGGTGAGTGAGTGTTTAACGTACCTAGCCTGCAAAAGTCTCAAGATGACTTGTTTCCATCAGGGAACATGGGTTATGCAAACCATCTGCAAACCCCATTAGTATGGCACTAGCACACCCGAGATTTCCAATGGAACAATGGTAGATCAATAGGCTTAAACAAAGGAAGAGTGCTCATGCACATGTTCCCAAGATCTTGTTGAAAACTGCCATAAACCCAAAACTGGTCTGACATCACTGTAAACAATTTTACAGCTTCCAGCTTTACAGAGTCCATTCTACCAATAATAAATGGTGACTGTTGCAGATTTATGGTGGGTAAATGTTCCTAAAAAAACAAAGTACTAAAAAAATCTATATTTTGTTATTTGAAGGGTGGTGGGGACAAATGCATCATGCATTACAATGAATTGGGTTTTTAAAGTTTCAACACATCCAGCATGCACTTCTTTTAGGATAGGTCAGGTGGTAAAATTATAAACATGGTTGAAAAAGACCATTATTATGTATCAACAATATTAAGGGGCCTTTCATTAAATTGTTATTTCTGTTGTTCTTTTTTGAGTATTTATTGTGATTTACTTGTGTGATTTACTTGTAGTTTAAGTGCAGTAAGTGAGTTTAAGTGCAATAAGTGATGATTGAGGTGTAAAACTAAAATCAATAATGGTGCATACTTTTGAGAATGAAAAATCGTATGACGTTTTGGGCTGTGTCCTTTGGCAATTATAAAAATGAGACTGCTTACTAGAAATACGTAGAGATGACTGAGGTGTGCCTGGGGGACTGTGCATTTTAAAGAACGAGGACTGAGTTTGTCAGCATATTGATTTTACATAATTTTACGTTCTTTTTGCAGGTGCTGGGAAACCTCCAATGTTTGGTGATTATGAAGCACAAAGGCATTGGATGGAAATAACACTTAACCTTCCTGTTAAAGAATGGTATGCAATTGATGAAAAATTAAATTCTTAAACAGCAGTATTGTGGAGAGTTATGGAAGTTGAAAGCTTGCAATGGTGTCAACTGGCTTTTGCATGGTATTAAGCTGCTAAAACAATTTAGCTTTTTTTGTTCACAGTATCTCAAAGAAAACCAAAGCTGCTCCTCCAGAGTACAACTACATAAAAAACATTATCATGGCAAGCGCTTTTTAAACACAATAAAGCTTTGATATTATCTAGAGGCCTCTGGTTTTTGCTTTGACATAATTTTGAGCTTTGTCTTCCATAACTTGATGAATGTACAAACAATGAGCATATAGCACCTCGACTGATTACTGTTTACTTTTGTTAATATTTTAATAAAGAACCAATGCATATTTTGATACACCAATCAATTGAAAAATCTTATACTGAGCTTGCTAAATTATATTTCTGTTTTGAGTTCTAATGTTTTTATTCTCTAATTGACTTAGTTCCAGATAACATAAACCTTTTGTTTGCTAACCAACCAATTGATGTTTCTTTTCAGGATGAGTGTTGAAGGTTTAATGTGTAATTGATGACCTGTTTTAATTTTTTTTACAGGTATGTCAATTCCAGCAAGAATGACTTGATGTATTGGGGGCTGGATTACCCCCCGTTAACTGCTTATCACAGCTGGGTTTGTGGTTTTATGTAAGTTTTTAACTTGGAAATATAATGGGTGTAACCAGACTTCTGTTTGAGTATAGAGGAAAGTAGCCACAGCATACAGATTATAAAAATTATTTTAAAACAAGATATTCAATGCATGTCTCTGTCTCATTTTTTTTCAAACAGCCAAATCTTTATATGTGTAAATATTTAAACCCAAATACTATAAATCAATAGATTTTCATCACCGCCCACATAGGAAATTTATCCCACACAAATTTCTTAATATTTTCTTATAAAATGTTTAAATGATGCCAGCTCAAAATTTATAGGAAATGTGATAACATCATTTATATTACATTACATAATTAAAATTTATATTACATCACATTAGGCCTTAGTGCCTAAAATTAATTAATAACAAGGTGAAACATTGTGGCTAACAGGATTGAAAACTGAAGTGCTGTATTGTCTGTTTAATTGACTCGAAACAACTGTTATTTAATAATGACTTATAGAATGAAAAAGCTTTTACCAGCAATACAAGTTGTCGATAGCCGACAGTTTGAAAAAACAAAAACAAAGTAGTTCATCATTGAAGAGTTTTTAGGCCTTGCATCCTGTCAGAACTGCATTTTTTGATTTCTTGTGTAATCAGGTAATCGGGTAAACAAAGCCTTAACATTATCTGTCTGGTCACTGCCTTATCCAACATCATTGAAAGTGTCATTGGATTTGTGTTATTTGGAACTTGTTCCTATTAAAACTGTCAAGGTAAAGTTCCTATTAAAACTGTGTGAAATTCAAAGAATTCTTGCATTTTCAAGCAAACAGAAAACTTACAATATTTCTTCTGCTACATTTGCGTTACTTTGGAGGAAATTCCGGCAAATTATTTTTTTGACAGATTTTATTTGGCTCTTTTCTATGCTGCAGAGCAAAAATTTACTTTAAAAACCGTCGTTGACTTAATAATATAACAGAGAGTCTTTTGGGAATCAATGTATCACATAATTTCTTCTCATTAAAAAAATCTTATATATGTCAAGCAAATTTTGTTTTTATTTTAGTGCCAATAAAATTAATCCGAAATGGATGCAGCTAGGTGACTCAAGAGGTTTCGAAAGCTATGATCATAAACTGTTTATGAGATACACAGGTGTGTTATTTACTATCATGCACTTTAAATCAAACTTTGCCTCTTATATTATTGTTTTCATTAAATACTCTGAAAGCTGAGGGACCAAAGATGAAACAAAGTTAGACTTGTACGAGTCCATGTTTCCCTGTGTTCTTTAATTTGTTGACGTCACTCCTCCGGTATGAGATTATTGATTGTAATGACGTCAACGGGTCAAAGAGTGCATGGAAACGAGGACTTATGTAAAAAGCTCAGAACAACCTACCAAATGAGCTGAAATCAGCCAATAACGAGTTTTTTTCACCACAAAACCTCCAAGGGGACCATTATGGAATCAAGGTATTTCTATCTATTAATGCTATCCTTGCCACTTTAGCTTAGGGGTACGTGGTTTTATTTTATTTGTAATTTAATCATTCATACCTGTAATATCTTATCCTTTTTTTGTTTTTGTTTTTAGAAAATATATTGTAAACTTTTAATTCGGTGGCATAAAGATACATACATAAGATACATACGTAGTACCTGCAAACATAAATCATAATATAATATTGTACAAACATTGATTTATTTTGCTACTAAAAGATTTATCTTGTTATATTTTAATTTAATAACGTAAACATGTAGTTATTGTGGCTATCATTAATGTTTGTTGTCTGCTTTTGCATTTGAAATAAATAAATTTCAATTATTTTGCAGTTTTGGTTGCTGATCTTTTTATATACTTCACTGCAGTTTTTGCATTCGTACATTCATGTTTATCGAATTCAAAATCATCTAACAAGGTACGGTTTCAGACAACTGATATGTTGCATTTCTACACCAGAAATCCATTATCCTTATTCGCATAAATTTATTTATTTGTTAGGAAATTGCACCATTTTTGTTCTTTGTTTTCCCGCTACTTACGTAACTGAGAAAGAATGTGACATGAGCAAAGTAAGATAAGGGGTGAGTTCTGACGCTAAGATTTTGACATGTTATCGTCGATCCAAGAATTTGCGAAACATATTTTGGCCTCTAGGGCCTAAGTTTCTGCTTCTCGAAACCAGATCTAAATAAGGACAGAACACGAAAAAAAGTAAAGCAAAAAGACAGTAAAGGATTTGTCTTGTTGTAAAAATTAACGTCCATGAACCCTCCTTGGAAGTTTTCGAACTTTGGCTCACCCTAATGTATTAAATGATTTTTTTATTTCTCTGTTTTTGTACAAGCCACTTTATTTCATCAGTACTAACTGACAGGAAATTGTCTTTATTTGAGATGGCCTAGAAAGGCCAAACTAAATTTTAATGCTTTCCCAAAAATAATACTTAGTAATAATTTGATTGCCAATTTTAAAATGAGATTTGCATACGAAATATGAAACATATACTTACAAAATTGCATAACTTCAACTGAGTTAAAGGAAATCAATTTCTTGATTATTTATATTGATTTATTAATTATATGTTTAACAACAAATATATTTCATGGTTAATTCAATTATTATATTTTTGTTGATATCATTGATGCTCTGAAAAACGTTTGTCAGATTGTTTTGAAATTTTACATGCAAAGGACAAAATTATTCACAATAATAATTGATGTCGTTTTGTTTATATTATTTAGTTTATTTGTTGACAGGGTTTAATTTGTGGACTCATACTTGCTTATCCAGGGTTGATTCTAATTGATCATGGCCATTTTCAGTATCTTTTTCATCATATTAAATTTATCTTATTGATAATATTTGTTTAATTTTTGGATTTTTGAAATTTAATATTTTTAAATCTTTTGAATAATATGACATTTTTTTAAAACTTAGGGCTTTCATGAGTTTTTGAGAATTTTGGTCCCCCTACGCTCTTACTAAACCCAAAATTATTTTTCAAGACATCATCTAAACATCTGTACACTTGTTTATACTTGATGTAAATATTTTCTGGGATACTAAAATAATTTACCCAAATTTCAGCCTGGAGTTCCTTATAAAGATGTTCCTTATATATAAAAAAAACGTGTAATAAAGGGGGTTTCTTTTAATCTCCTTTGATATAAAGTCGCTGTCAAATGTAAACACAATAGTGATTCAGACCAGCATGCAGTCGACATCAAATTTACGCCGGCATGAAATTCGTATCGGCATGAGTTTCATTTCGGGTCTCGTGTAAGGTTTTTAGAAACCATTGTAAAATTCAGTCTGCTAACCTTTATTTGTAGCATACAAAATCAAAGACGATAAATTTGTTATGTTATTTAAAGCAAAATGCAATTGATTAAATATTTTAGTTAATCGTATTGTGTGTTTAATAAGTAGTTTCCTTTTTGTTATGTAAAATTCTATATTTAGTTATATTTTATAATTGCTGTATATGTAACTGTGGTTATGTAATAGGCATTATAAAATCATCATCATCTATACATATCAGCAGTTTTCTGCCATAATGTCTCCAACAATTTTCTTCCACTTTTCTCTATCAGATGTTAATTCTCTTAGTCTTATAACTGTTA
>JAYJMH010066335.1:0-11622 GCA_036873815.1 Phacellophora camtschatica | reverse complement strand
GGTGTTTCTTTATTTCGTGGTCAAGATTAGTTTGTTTACTGCATCCACCTTCACTGGAGAGCAGCATAAATTTATTTTCGCTATTTGTGAAGATTGTGTTGCAATGCCTTTTTGTTTTGTAGGTGTGCAAAGGATGCCGGTCAGCAATGGGTTTTTAAGGGTCATAAGCTCTGTTTACACTACGCTAAACTAACCTGGGTTGAACCCGGGTTGAGTTAACCCAGGTTCAACCCATTTTCCTTTGCACTACAAAACATCCAAATATAGTGTAAACGAAAAAGTGGGTTAAACCCAGGTTACTTCAATTGACGCACGTGCAGTGGTCAAAATTGTCCAAAAACTAAAATGGCGGGAGATAGTGGTGTTTTAGGGATTCAGTTTTTCAGTAAAATTTTGGTTCTGCATACCGTTGTGATAGCCATGCATTCCGTTTTAAAACTAAGGAAAACGCTGATTAAAAGGAAAACTTCATCTGTCCAAAATGATCCTCAATTCGTTGCTTCCATGTTTTTTTTTAAATGAACGAAAAGGAGAGGATATCTAATTTTAACCAAAATCCACATGCGCAGAAAAAAAGCTGACCTGGGTTCAACTCACTTTTGCGTTTGCATTACAATTTGCAAAACCTAACCTGGGTTCAACCCACCTCTGGAGGTGGGTTTTGTGAACTCGGGTTAAACCTTGGTCCGTTTGCGTTTACACTACAAAAAATCTGACATAAGTAAGTTAAACCCGGTTAAGTTTTTGTAGTGGAAACAGGGCTATGGGTCATGGTCACAGGGTCATAGGGTCATAGGGTCATAGGGTCTGGTTTATTATAGACTATGTCAACCTATATGTGCGTAATGTTGTGGATAAGTTGGTGGATACAAACGTTGGCGTGGCATTGTATTTTACATATGTTGCATTTTGCTTTAGAGGTTGGGCATTAGTTTTTAGGTGTTAGATACGAACATTTGGTGTGTAGAGCATTATGTTTTGGAGGTGCGAGTGTTCTTTGAGTGTTTGATTGTTCGTAGCCAACAAAAACAGATCAGAAGAAAACAATGAAAAAACAAAAAGCGAAAGATCTCAGGCTTGATTCTTTGGTCCAAGTTGGTCCGACCGAGTTTGTCCATACCACACCGAATTGGTCCGACCGAGATCCAAAAAAAGAAATACCAACAGCGGCTTTTCAATTTTATGTTTTGCTAAGAAACTCTAAAAGTTTACAAATATGTTCTCTGTAGCTGTTAATTGATTTCCTTGCTCCTTTAAAATAATTTGACAGCATTTTGATCAGAACAATAGCCAACAAAGGTTTCAATTAGAGAATCAATTGTTTTAAATAATCATTGGTTAAATAAATAACCATTGTTTAAGTGTTAAATAACCCCGCTTCCGATGGTATTTTATATAGTTTCAATATAGTCAGCACTGATTTCACTAAAGAACACGAATGAGTCTGGAATGAGCTTCTTGTAGCAATTCTCTTAATCTCATCCCCATCAGTGATACAAACAGTTGTAATTAATTGTTTATGATAAACGGAAAATTAATTCTATAATCATATATTTCAAACAGTCTTTTACGAAAATTGCCATAGACACCATGTGCACGTGAGTCCAAATAAACGTTTTAACTTTCTTGACACGCAAATCGTCAGGAAATTATTGTATTTGTTAATTTTGAATCTTTCCCTGTTTACGATTTCATAAAGTATTGACATGTAACAAAGGAAGGAAGCAACGTATCTTCGTGTTTGGCATTAGTTGATTTTTAAGACATTGTTTTTTGGAATGTCTAGTTTTGATATTTGCAGAGACAATGAAGATCATCAGTTTTATAATGACACACAATTTCAACTTTCAGCTTTATAATGACACACAATCTACACAATTTCAACTTCAGAAATTGATATCTCAAGTTACAAGGCACCAAAAATGTCAAAAAGTTGTTTTTGATTAAGTTAACAATCATTGAGTAACATCCAAGCTATTTAGTACCACTTTAGGTAATATTTTTATCGTTAGACTTAATCAAATCCGTAGCCTTTTTTTTGGAAACCCGGCATATCTTATATATATATCTTGTACATGAGGTCTACGAGTAGGCTATTTACAAATCACTGATAACGGAGTTAGCTGAGAATAACATCTTCTTAGATCTTCTTTCTCCTTCCAAGCTGGGAAAGTTTGATGTTATAATATAAAAATGAATTAATCTTAGCCTGCTCGTGGAACTCTACAAATCTACAGATCAAAATAGTATATATCTTATCTTATAATCTTATACATGAGGTCTACGCGTAAGCTTTTTAAACATCACTGAAAATGAGAATGTGCTGAGAATAATGTCTTCTTGGATCTGCTTTCTTCCTCCAAGCTGGGAAAGTTTGATGTTATAATATAAAGATTAATTCACCTTAGCCTGCTCGCATAACTCTACAAATCTACAAAGCAAAATAGTATATGTCTTATCTTATATATCTTGTATATAAGGTCTACGCGTAGGCTATCAACAAATCACTAATAATGAGAGTGAGCTGAGAATAACAACTAAAAGTATTTCATTCAAAATATATTTATTATTTGCATTGCCAGGGTGTTGAAGGGAAGTACATCACTTTAAAGGGAAGACGAGACAAAGATCAACCTGTATCGTTTAATGTGGACAGAACTTTAGGTGAGTGAGTTTTGTTTGATGCACTTCTATAATTAATCGTTAATGCAGGTGAGGATTTCAGGAGTTGACGGTTAAAGAGTTGAGGTTTTTGGCAGCATTTCGAAAACTGATCGAACGCAAAAACAGTTTGGATTTGTGGATACCTTTACAAATTTTGTTAATATGCGGATCTTGGTTTAAAAAGTAGCCAAATTGCGGGTTTGGAGATCCCCATAGACACCCCAGGGACACGTGTAGACATCTTAATTTGTAACTTTTTATATACTGGCTTATTTTTCAGTATACTCAAAATAATGATAACAGTATTAAGAATACCAACAACACCATGAGCAGATTGTTAGGGACGCCCCACCATAGTCAGTGAAGATTGTGTATGTAACTTTTTTCATATACGGTATACCCAGTTTTTGATGAAGAAAAGAATTCATGGTAAAAACGGAATTTTTTCATATACAATTTAGAAACTTTTAATATACTTTTACCTATGAAATTTGGTCAAATATGGTCCAAAATGAAGAAAGATTCACTGGGGGCCTTAGCCATGTTTCTTATAAAAAAACGTACACATCTCTGATGGAAAATGTTTTCTATCATGTTGCGCGAGCCATTCTAAATTGATTCAAGAATGGATGTTTTTTGGAGAGCATTGTTTTTTTTGTTTTTATGTAACAGTTGAGTAAATTGTTTTATATGGGTTCAAATTTCTTTGGGAATTTGAAGGCTAACTTTAAGTGTTCGAAAAATTAAGGACACCGTGAGTAGGTTATTTTCACGTTTCATGAATGGTGAATGTATGTGATTTAGTGAACCGTTTCAGAATTGGAATTTAATTTATGTAATTTATGCCATGTAATTTATTGATAAACAACTAAAACCTAGGCTGGTCTGCTTGTGTTACCCTCCTGCAAAAACAAAACTTGAAAAGGATATGCTTATTAGTTCGAAATCAATCCGGGCGTGAGAGGGTTAGGGCCTGATTACATGGGAAAGTTGACCCGTGTTTGGCTCGTTGAGCTGGTTCGACTCTTTGGTCAAATCCTTCATGAAAACATTTTTGGATAAAGTGGGTTACCCGGCTAAACGGAGTTGACCCGGTTTTTTCGCATGCAGTGTCTCGCTTTGCATTTAAAGGTGGGTTGGTTCCGGTTCATAGACTATCTGTAAACGGGTCAACTCGCCCATGAAATCACGGCTTTAGGCGAGCCAGAGCCAAGCTACAAGCGGATCAACTCACCCATGTAATCAGGCCCTTAAGGTCGGCATTTCTTGACACAAACCTCTCAAACTGTTTTTGAAAGAAGGATTTTTGTGGGTCTTGTTGCGTGGGTATTTGCAAATGAAACAATAAAAATACCTTTAGTGATTGTTTACTTTTAAATGTTTGTGGCACATATCTGTTAATATTTTATTGAAGCATACCAATCCCGATTTGAATGATCATTTAAATGTGTGACATTTCATTTTTAGATATTAGTTATCAAGAACTGGTCCACCGAATATTGCCAATTTGTTCATATTATTCAAATGTATGCAAGTTTATAGACAGTAAGTAAATATCGAAGAAATAATTTGTTTTTATTTTAGTTCCTCACATTCTGTGATTAGTTTGTTTACATCACATAATTTTGTTACATATTCATAATCACTATTTTAAAGATAATAAATGTTGATGTAATTTTAACCTATAGTAATTAAATCATTCATGCCTGTAATATTTTATCCTTTTTTGTAGAAAATGTATTGTACACTTTTAATTCAGTGGCATAAAAATACATATTTTTCAAATTTATCGATTTTAAACATAGAAGGAAAACAATTTTTTTTTACATTCGATTCCTTCATTAAACAGGGGGAATTTCGTTACCAAAAGATTGCGGTTTCAAATATGACAATGCGATCTGCGATTTGAAAGAATAGATTTCACACTCTGACTGCACTTTAATCAAATCAAAAATAAAGACAGTGCAACTTTCTGATTACCTTCATTATGATTTGCTTAGCTGTGTTTAAGGTGTTGAAATCTATTCTTTACAGTGACAAATGACATTATCATGTTTGAAACCGCAATGGTTTTTTTTCGAACTTTCCCCTTGTTTACTGATTCAGGTTTGGTTATCTCGAAAACTCGGGTTCAACTGTTCTGTGTTTTTGGTTTATCACCCAAAGACTTTTACTCAAACTGTTTTGAATATCTTTTCTGGGTTTTCAATATTGATTTCTCTTTAGTTATTTCGAATACTCGAACAAATTGTCGTTCTCCTTGACGGTATTAGATATCGAGGTTTAACTGTATTTTTTTAACGATTCTCTAAAGAGTTAAGTTTAACTCGAACTGTTTTTTTTATATCTCTTGAGAGGTTTCAATCTTGATTTTGTTTTGATTATCTCCAAAACAAGCCATCTCGAACGAATTGTCACTCTCCCTTGAGAATTCGAGATAGCGATGTTCAACTGTATGTTGTTTTAATATTTTGTTTCTATTTGTTGTTTTAATCAAAATTCAGGGTCTGGGTTTATTAGAAAGTGATTTCTCAAAGGTGGGATTTTACTGTGGAGGTGATTATCTTCTTTTTTTATATCTTTGTAATAGATGTTTGTCAATTTATTTTAGATGGCAGCAGATTTGAAAGTGGTCTTGTTAGTCATGCTTTGTGTGCAGCTATGCGCTCAATGTTGAAGGTAGGTTTAAATACCCGAGAAACATGGGAAAATTTTGTAACAATATTGAAATCGACATGCCAATTTCAAAGCGACTATCCATCAAAGACAACGCGAATTCTCTCTGCTGGAAAATCAAAACAAGCAACCTGCGGTCAACCCTATGTTTTTACCTTCCAGTTGAGAAAATTCGCTTTGTCTTTGATGGATAATCGTTTTGAAATTGGCGTGTCGATTTCACTATTGTTGCAAAAATCTTCAGTCTTGTTTGTATTTGCGCAGTTATTTAGAGTAAGGGTGAAATTATTTGTCACAATATTGAATATCGCACTAGTAGCATCCCTTCTCAATTTATCGCCAATCGCCCGCCTATTTCTCGACAAACTTGCAGAATCTGAACAAAAACCTCAACAAACGATATGATGCATTTAGAGTCGGCAAGATGTTTTCTGTCCATTTACTTCGAATTTATCTTTCCTTAAGTGTTGTGAAAGATCTTATATTATGTTTTATACCAAGGTGGTAACGGGCAATCGGTGGCTATGATGGGTGCAATGACTCTAGCTTAAACTCATTTTTCATGAGCGACCTGGTTTTGATGCATGTTATCATGCAGTTCTGAATGATAATAACCATTTTTATTGTTCATTTCTGTTATTTGACGTCGTCATAAATTTTAGAATTATTATATTGAATAACAGTATGCTCCTATAAATCACAACTAACACATGTTTTGGCCGGAATTACAAAGTTATTGAGTAAAGGTAAGGTTTTTTAAACTTTGATTACGTCATTAGTCGTTCACGTGACCAAAATGGCGATGGTTTCTGCAATTAATTTGGCCTTTCCGTGATAGTTGGGAAACATAATTTTTAAGATTGGTAACAAAATCGAATTTTTGTCATTTTTCAAGCATCTAAAATTTTTTGGGACACCAGATATTTAGAAGATCATATCGACAAGTCTTATTTATTCATTGAATTTTATTGATTGAATCAACACAAAATAAAAGTTGCCGTAGGTTTTTTCAATTTTTGACTGAGAAATTGTATGCAATTAACAAAGAATCAGAGATGAATTTTTCCAAAAGATGAATTGGCAGCTGGCTTTTGCAACCCGTTCTAACAACCAAATTTGAAAATCTGAATCACAATTTTTCTGAATGAGATACCGCAAATACCAACAAAAATATTCCAAGCTGTTTTTTTTACAAAATACTGATACGAAAGGAAAAGAAAATAGCTTTTTTTTTGGTTTTTCTACTTGTGGCTGAGAAAGTATTTAATAATACATCAATTGGTGAGAAATAGTTGATAAAACATTGCTGGCTGCAGATGTTCCTCAATTCCTCAATTTTTTAGCTTCTACGTTTTTAAGTTTTGACAGAATATCTTGTAAAAGCCCCAGGGGAGGCAGTACCATCTATCTCGGAAATCTTGAGCTGACCCAAAAATATACTAGAATGAAAACGCAAACCCAAAAATAGTATAGCGCGTGTTAGGATGCAATTTTGCTGCCTATAACATCTTTTTAATAACATTTATATGTTATTTCTTAATATCTTAATTTCTTAATTTTTATAGCCAAAATTTTATTTTTTTAAGAATAAGTTTTTAGACCCAAAAATATATTATTGAATCGGAAATCCCAGACTCAAAAATATAGGACACGCCCCCCTACCCGAGTAAGGTGGTACTGGCCGCCTGGGGGTAAAAGAGTATCAGTTTCACAGATGAGGGTTTATCCTTTTGGTGCATTTTTTGCCTCTTCTGTTTTTCGCAGACTTCGCAGACACAAAAATGTATTCTTGTTGGTGCCTCTCTGAAAAATACGGCAGACTTCGAATGTTTTTAAACTTTCTGCCTCTGAAGCTGGGAGGCTTCGCAAACTTTGCAGATATTCTTGTGTTCGTTTCGCGAAAGAAGGAAATCGAGATCAGTAAATTGGGCAATAAATATGGCGAGCTTCAGGCAAATCAAAAGTCCAACTTGCTTAGAAGCACAGCGGCATAGCAACATGAACCTCGTTTTTAAAACAAGTTCTCAAAACTCTGCCGTTTTCAGAGTTCTCATTCTTTTAGCTTTTGCTTTTCGAACTCTTCGAAGTTTGCAAATTTCAGAATTCAGGAAGATTTCAAAACTCCCAAAAATACACCCTTAGTTCATCGTTTGCTCAAAAGGTATCTTGGATAGCTTTGTAAAAACATGAAAATTCAGACGCTAAAATAGTAGTAGTATTGATGGGAGAATACCACTTACTCAGCTCATTGTGGAATGGTTAACAGTTCCCCGGGATCCTCTAATAGCACTGTATGCCTGTGCGGCTCCTCTTGGGGTATGTAATAGACTGTTTTCGTCTCTAAGAGGCGTGCGTTCTTCAAGTTCGGAATTTGCTTTGTTTTCCTTTTAAAATAAATGATTAGTTTTGCAAAACTTGCTCCTGCTATTTTTGGTTCTAATGCCCGGAAAAGGAAAATGCACAAAATTTAATTCAGTATTAGATTACATAGCTAGACACAATGCTCTATTAATTAGGCTGGAGATGGCAAAGAATTGTCAATGTCATATTCATGCGTGACGCAAGAAGCTTAATCACTTTTAAGTTACTTTTGAGGAAATGCGACATTGTTTTTAGTATCTTTCCTGTTTTTTGTATAAAAAGTCAAATTACTTTGATAATTTTTGAAATTTATTCCTGTGTATGAGTTTGGGTTGAATTTTTTCTTGTTCTTGCCAAAGCATTCTTAAATTTTATTTTACTTTGCAGGAATATTTCATCTTTGTCACGCAGCTGGAACACCAGTTCAGATCAGTACGTATCCACTGTTTACTTTCACTATCTATACTTTGAAAATGTTTGATGACTGCAAAATATAACTTTGTGTGTTTTTTTCAAAAATTTAAAGTTCTGTCTGACTTTTTATATTGTTGGTTTTCAACGAGTTATTAACTAGAAGTACGCTTTCTCAAGCCAACTACTGTGAACCTCTCACCCCAGTTTGCGGTTAAATTAAAAGGTACATCTTTTTTATGTTTTGCGTTTGCAGGGGGTAGCATCCAAATCATTTGAAGTGATAAACCTATCCTAAAACAACTAAAAGAAGCCTATAGTTTTATCTGCACTTGCCTCCTGAAAAAATGAGATTTTACATTGTTTACGAATAGTTTATATACACCTTTTAGGGTTGTAAGGGATAATTGAAATTGTTTAAAAAGTTGTATTGGCGGAAATTGCATTATCAAACGTTATTAGGCAATAGATTACTTTTTGGTTCAACTGTAACGATGCAAACATTTTTGTTTCATTGGGGCAAAGTTTGTACTGTTTTGTTTTCTAAACTATACATTACGTCAAAAGTTGTGACTATCAGAATTGCAGAAGCACTTTTGTTTTCTAAACTATACATTACGTCGAAAGTTGTGGCCATCAGAATTGCAGAAGTACTGTTTTGTTTTCTAAACTATACATTACGTCGAAAATTGTGGCAATCAGAATTGCAGAAGTACTGTTTTGTTTTCTAAACTATAGATTACGTCGAAAGTTGTGGCTATCAGAATTGCAGAAGTACTGACGAACTTCATACCGGGTGACTCAAAGTAATATCCCAAAATAATGTTCCAAAATAATGTCCGAAAATAATGTTTGCAAAGCTACTATGGAGAACCTTTATTTTTGATAGTTATGTTTTTCGTGATGTAGGTACAAGAAGCTTCAGCTTAAGTTTGATACCTTGTTTGGCTAAATCTACTGCATAATCACCAAGCTATACTGAAGGAATTCCAAAGTTAATGGCTTTCTTACAGTTACATTGTAGTATTTTCAGCAGATTGCAGCAGCAGAAATCCTCCATTTTTTGTTTCATTGAGTTTTGTTTCATCGAAATACAAAATTATCCAAAGTGTGAATTGCAATACGAATTACGTCTCTAAAAAGGCTACGGATTTAATTGAGTCTAACGATGAAAATATTACCTAAATCGCTACGAGCTGTTTTGCTATACTCATTGATTGTTAACTTAATCAGAAATACCTTGTTTGACATTTTTGGTGGCTTGTAACTTGAGATATACAACTTTCGAAGTTGAAATTGTGTGTCACTTTAAAAACCAGAGCTTTTGTAGAATGGCCTGGAGAAGGAAAGTATTTGATTTGGGTGAATCTGATGTTCGTTTGATGTTTTGACACTATGGGAAATAACGTTTTACTAAACAAAGCTATTGTTGGTTAGGAAAAACTATAACTTTTTATAATGTGTTGTATAATTCATTGTTGCAGTTTATCATAAGTTATCCCCAAGGAATTAACGTCAAGTTTCAATTTTAATCATTCATTGAATTTACATTTTTTTAATTTTGCTACTGAATATGGCAAAATCCTGATGCCCATTGTTAACCGGCTTGTAGGCTGTGAATATCTTGCTTGTTTGAAATGAGGATCAGCGTGATTTCCCAAAATGACATACTCTTGGTCGGCCATTCTGCAAAAGCTCTGGTTTTGAGGGTGACGCACGATTTCAATATCTCAATATCTCAATTAATATCTCAAGTTACAAGCACCAAAAATATAAAATAAGATATTTTTGATTAAGTTAACAATCAATGAGTAGCAACAAAAACATTTCGTAGCGTTGTAGGCAATATTTCTATCGTTAGATTTAATCAAATCCGTAGCCTTTTTTTGGAACACCTGGTACTCTTAGTGCTTTCCCTTGCCATTGAGGATCTTTCTTCACTTTTAGAACCTTCTTTCGCTGCAAAAAATGTGGTTTTATGTGCAACAGTGCATGAAGACGATGGAAATATTGGCCAATATAGCAATGTTTGTGAAAAGGGTGAGTAGAGATTTTGAGATACGGTTTCTTGCTGATGATATCTTGGTTAATTTTTGTACCAATGTTGATTATTTTTGCGCAGTTACTTAAAGGAAGGGTGAACTTATTTGTTTAAATATTAAATGTTGTAAAGTAGCTTAAACACATCGAAATTCAGCGTGTTTGTAAACGACCCAGGTCAATCGGCTCCATAATATCATTGCGGTTCTGACTTAAAATGATCAGTTAAAAGCCTCAAGTAAATCTTCAATATTACATGCATTTTATTTCTTTGGGTAAATTGCTCCATTTAGCAGGTGTGGCTTACGTAAAAGCTATGTTACCAAATGCTGTGTTGGTAATTGGTACTTTTAATATGTTGTTATGTTAGATCTTAATGACCTGCAAATTTAGCAGGAGATCCTTGTATAACCAGGAAATCAATCAGTTAGATATTTTAATGGAAGTTTGTTTACGTTTACAAGTTAGGAGTTCAATTTTAACTTGTTGTTCCTTTGAAAGTAGAACTGCTGTGCTAATCATTTGATAATCACTTGATAACCACTTGTTGATCATTAAGTAGTAGTGGTGCATATTTAACTCATTACTCCTTGAAAGTAGAACTCCAATGCTAATCACTTGTAGTCACTTGATGATCACTAAGTAGAACTGCTAATCACTCGAGAGTCACTTAATAATTACCAAGCAGAAGTGCCAATTTCTTGATGATCACTCGATACCAATTGAGTTGAACTGCTAACCATTTGATAGTCACAAAGATGAACTGCTATGTGAACCTCAGTTGGAATTGTAAACAAAGAAATCTATATTTTTTGTCCATGTTTCAGTATTTACCCCATATTGTGTTTTTAATTTGCATTATATTCCATTGTGGTATATTGTCTACAAGGGGTACATACGAGTTAATGTGTAATTAGTAAAACTACATTGAACTGACAGATTATTTTCAATTTATTTTAATTAATACCACACTGCCAACACATAATTCAATAATTCATGGTTTGCTTATGAGATTTAGGATATTTTGTTTTCTGGTCCTTTTGTTGAGCAATTTAAAATAAGTTAGTAAGCTGAATTAATTAAAAATTTTAACAACTATTTCGTATGCCATGAAAATGTATTATCTTCAATCTTGGTTAATTTACAAAATAGTATCTTTTTGCAGCTTTATCTGAGATTGATTCTGCAATTCTGCGATTCCAAGTAAATTACGTTCAGTTGAAAGCAAATTTGTTATGAAAACTTTTTCTAGTTTTTCTGATCGTCTGTAAAGGCTCAAAATAATTTTTAATATGCTTGTTATTTCTGAAGGGCAACCTTAAAGGTGGTTCTATACTTACACTGCTTCATGAAAAAACAGAAAGTTTTATAGGGTGAGTTGATTTAGATTCATTACATTAGTTCGCTGTACTTTCGTTCATCGTTGCTGTTAGTGTCGGAGGGGGGGGGGGGGGGGGGGGTGGGGTTTTT
>JAYJMH010066324.1:0-11623 GCA_036873815.1 Phacellophora camtschatica | reverse complement strand
TTTATGACGTCATTTCCGGACAACGCCCATCGAAAATCAAAATGTACCCAAGCTCATTTTGTAGAGCATACTTAAAATTACCAAAATCAACTTTCAAAACAAGGTCTGCTAAAAGTTGTCACGGGACCCTAGATTTCGACCCAACTAAAGGCAGCAATAAATGGCCTTTCTTTAAAAAGCCATAGACTGGATTTTGGAGGGAATTGCACCAAACTCTAAGTTAGATTCATCAGGTTGACATGGTATAAAAATAAAACTAGTTCATTTTAGAATTGTGTTAGATTTTCAAATAAATGAGGAGCAAGTCTTTGATACCCCTATAGAACAAGCTTCCAAATTGTTTAAACTCCTTAGAATATGCTAACCTTGGAATTAATTTCACAGACTATTTATAGTAAATTTAAATAGAATACAAACTTTAGTTCAAACAAATTATCTTAAGACTTTCACAGGCTAGGCATGTTAAATACGATAACTCACTCACTCACACAGGCATTTTTTAAAGTCATAGTCATATTAAATAAAAAATAGTTAATATTTATTCCATTTATAAGCATTGGTAAATTTCCATACAAACCTTAGTTTTTCCACTTCCTCTTGGACCCAAAACGAGTGCTGAATTACTTTCTCCAAATTTTATACACTGCTCAAATACTTCTATCAATTGCCTAAAAGAATGAGAAAAAATATGAAGAATAGTTAAAACAATAATAGCAGTTTGATTCGTTAACTCAGTTCCCACAAAAGCACCAAGTTATACAGCAGAAAATTCTACAGATTTAAAATTTGCAAGCATGGACAAAAACAAAAGACTTTCTACATTAGGAAATTTAGAGTTATTGACCAATTCAAAAATGATGCAAAAACCAGTTTGTTTTTGCCCAGTGATGAATCTCTGAGAAGGTCTTCCTTTTGAAATAAGATGAAAGCTTAATGATCTGAAACTGATACCTGTAGATAATGGTCACATGATGTGAGCTTAACTGGGTAAAAACAAACCTGAACCAAATTGGTCAATATCAACTTCTCTGGTCCAAGATGACGTAAAACCTGTTTGCTTTCAATGCAGTTCATGTCATATTATGATAAATATATTGGGAAGTATTCTTTTTTAAATCAAATAGTATCTTTTGTTTCCCAAAAGTATGATAGCAAACCATGCGTGTTTGTAGAACAGAACATTTCTCCAAGTACTTATCAATGTTATAAATGCAAAGGAAAAAACATGACATGCTTTTTAGCCACCAACCTTGGGCCACCAAATCTACTTTTTAGCCACCGAAGTCGCACATATTTCGGGGCTATATAAAGATGGGTTATTTACAGAAACAAACTTGATTCTTAGCAAATAAAAGAAACAAACTTGCTTGATTCATGAAAACTATATTGAAAACCCTTTCAGATGGAGTAACTTCAATATGTAACTTCATTTATACACTCTTTCAATTTATCAGAAAAATGCCGTTTACATCGAATATTGGTACATTTAGCCAGTTACATATTAACACCCCCGGTTTTTCACTGTAATTTAAATTTTTAAATTAAATTCATTCATGAAAGCTGATTAGTTACTTGATCACATTGATTAGCTACTTGAGGTTTCGTCGGAATTGCCTCTTCCTTTGTTACTTGTCATTATAGGCAGGATAGACTAAAATGGTAAACAATTTAAAATATTGTGGCATTCATTGTGCCCGTTGTTGGAGGGTGTCCGTTGTGGGGATACGTCCATTTATAATAATAACTTTCACTGTAATTTAAATAAATTCACTCAGTCTTTTTCATTTTCATTTAACATTTAGGGTTTAAGGAGGGCGTGTCTTCATTTACATGCATACATTATTTGTAAGGTTATTTGATAAAAACAGGACCCTAAGACCATAAGACCTAGGACCCTGGGCCTCCCCATTTCAATTTCTTTTCAAATTCCTGTTGTTCAGCCAGTTTTCTTTGTCACCTGTCACCAGCAGAGCTGATGAGACCAGGGGCTGCATTTAGTTCCATTTTCTCCATCAGTTCACCGTTCTTATGATTTTTTGGCGTGAACGAAATGAAGTGAACCCTTTGCTCTTCTAACAATATTCGATACACTGTTAGACATTAAATTAACAAGTTATCAGTTCCGTCTTATTGAACAGTAAAATGATGGAGAAAACGGAACTAAATACACCCCCCCCCCCCCCCACCAGTCTCATCAGCTTTTCTGGTGACAGGTCGGGACAAAGAAAACTGGCCGAACAGCAGGAAATTTGAAAAACAGCGATAAATTGAAAACTCGGTCCTATGGTCTTAGGGTCCTGTTTTTATCAAATGCCCTCCAATTAAAATAATAGTTATCATAGACTTTTATAATAGTTATCATAACACTTTTATTATTTACATCAGATTGACACCACATAATAAAAAGTCGAATAATAGTTGCATGTGAAAGCTAATGTTCGGTCATTTAAATGTTATTTTAAAGGACAAGAATTTGTTTTTTAAACACTAGGCTTTTAATACATTTTTGCTTAAAACGTTTGTTAGGCTGATTTTTGTCATTGTTAGTTGACATTCAACATGGCACAGGCGACATCGGCGCCCAGAGTTCCTGTAATGGCGGAGTTTGATCAGTTTAATATCATGGAGATTGGGCGCCGGTTCAAAGAGAACGATGCGGCCTGCCTGCACTGGTGCCGTGCAAATGGCTTGATAGCTGCAGAGTGTCGCTGCATTAGATGCAATCTACCCTGCCGAGAGGGAGTTTATCGAAGAAGCGTGGATGGGTTCATTTGGCGCTGTCCCCAATGCCGAAGCACGAATAGCGTCAGGAAGGGGAGTTTCTTCGAGCGGTCGAAGTTAAAGTTATGGCAAATTTTGGGGCTCACATATTTGTGGGCCATGACTGCCGGTCGCTCGAGGGGATTCTCCTTAGAACAGACAATGCGAGAGCTGGAAATTGGAGGCAGCCAGACAGTCCTAGACTGGAATCGGTTTTGCCGAGACGTGGCGGTGGAATACTTTCAAAACCACCCAGATCAGCACCAAGAGATTATTTCAGAACATCGTTCGGAGTTGTTGTGGGTGCGGCGGTTCGTCAGGCACCCATTCTACCATTTCTGGAATCAAGTGGCAACGGACTTGTATGTAGTATAATTAATTTTTATTATATATGACCATCTTCAGATAGTATTAACGTATTAATTGTTTATGTGTAAGTTTCACTTGCTTTTCATGCCTTTTTCGATTTTGTACACAATTTACGGGAATCCTATCTGAAGATGGTTCTAATTTTATGCATAGTATTATCCTACACATCATACATGTCCTGTTGCCAAATGAAAAACGCTTTGCTTCTCGGCCACTTTTCAAATATTAACAATTACTCCCAGTTTGTGCTTCCATATAATAAGTTTTACCTCCGTGTTCTTGTTGGGTTTCCAGTGCATATAATATTGCTGTGCTTGTTCCTTTTTAATTTATTTATTAAGGTCTCTTGTTAAAACCATGCTTCTTTCCCCTCAAAGATCATAATCTGGTACCATTTCTGTGCCATAATTCCATTGCTTACAAAAAACCAATGCTCTTCCAAAAATGAAATTCCAACACTCATGATAGGAATAAGTTTGAAAGGCTTAATGTAGTCTTTTGGTTTGCATTCATTTTGTATATATTTTGTATTTAATATTTTATATGTATTATAAAATGCTTGATAAAATTGAATGTTTAGTTTTATATACTGGCATAGTAGATCATGGTATATATATTCAATTTCAATTCAATTTATTTCTTCATAGAATACATCTAAAGCTAAACATCATACATATAGTATGACACAGTGAATTTTCATAATACCCCTTATAGATGACCAGTGGCATAGCAAAGTGCTAAAATTTGAGAGGAGAGGGGGGGCAGGGTGATATTTTTTGGAAATTTATTAAATATTTTCTTGGAAATTTTATTTAATTTTCCAACCACAAAGAAATAATATCAAATATCTTAGAAAGATATTATATTTTGCCCGAATTTGGAATTGTGAAAATTATTGTGACGTTTTAAACACCCCTATGTTCCTGTATATGGTAAATTAAGTAAATTACGTTCCTGTATATGGTAAATTAAGTCCTTGTAATAACTTTGAAATTATTTTTTAATTACTTTGTCATTACAAAACATCAAATGGATTATGTTATTGCTTGCATTTTAAAAATGTCATGAATTATGTTTTAACAATATTTAGTAATTTTTTCTATGATAATTTTGTCTTTATTGGTTGCTTTTAATATTGATTGTATCCAAAAATGTGTCCTTACTGCGTAATAATCTTGGATTTTGCTTTACATTGTTTTTACCACGATATGTTAAGGCCGGCTTACAGGATTGTTTTTTCTTAAATTTTTCATCATTTTTTCCGACATTGGCTTGCTAAAATAAACAACAATCAAGTAAAAGGCTAACATTTAGGCTAAAAGTTTGATCTGATCTCATGTTTTAGGGTCAGAATAAAATCTCTCCTATCATTTTTTATGATTTTTATTGATTATTAGCAATGAATCACAAAGAGAAATAAGCAACAAACTAAGTGGTGAGTTGTGATGTGAAAAAGGATATAGCTTGGGCGACCCTAAGAAGTAAGTGATGGCTCTCCGTTTAAAAAAAATAGTTTGGGCGCCCCAAAAAAGTAAGTGTAAAAAAAAGTAAGTGTTTTCTTAAACCCTATCCCCTCTAACCCTTCCAGTTAAAAACATTAAAAAGAATATGGTTTGAAAACATGCTGCGAGTAATTGCTACTGTTTTCTTATGTTGACGAGGTTGTTTTTGGTCATTAGTAACCCCGCCGAAGTGGTAATTGATGAAATTTTCATATTATATAATCATGACATTTCGATTTATATACAGTACATGTATACAGTGATACAAAGAGGGGGTGCGCTTCTAGGATAGCACCGGAAAGAATTGGGCTTCGAACAATTAGCCCCCCACCCAAGGCTTTAGATCAATTTTAGAACAAAAAGGCTTTAAATCAATTTAGCCCCCAGCCTGCGCGGTAGTTAGTGGGGCCTACTTAATTTTGGAATAAAATAAAATTGAAACCTTTTTTGATTTGTCAATCCAAAATCTAACCAAGTCTTTTTTGGAACATCATGTCCGTAAAGCCTTTTCTTTAACAATATCTTTAAACTTCGGATCGAATATGCATCAACTTGCTGCTTGTCATCATTATAATCATCAGTTGTTTCTGCTGCTGTCGTTAGGCCAATCGATTCTGCTTCATCGAAGTCATCATTTTCTTGTGCTGCAATTTTCTCAGTATCCAACGTCCTTGTCCTCCTCCAATTGGTCTTCCTCGTGCTATACATAAATAATTACGAAATAAAGAGCCAACGAAGAAATAAGAGCAGCAGAAAAGTGAGCAGCGAACACAAATTTATCAAACCCTTCTTTTCTTATGCACAAACCATCAAACAAAGGTTCGTTTGTTTTAATTTTTGTATTTCCCTCATTTTTGCTATTTAGCCCTCGATGTATCAAAAATATTAATTCAAAAATAATATTGATAAAAATAAATTATAGAAAAATGTGTATTAATTTACTGTTACTTTTCATTACAATAGTGTATGTATTTGTGCTGTTTAATATAATATCAAATCTGTAAATCACAGCTTTCTGTAATTTCAACACCAATGAAAAATTCAAAAAGTAAACATTTGTAGTTTCTTTATTCATTCTTGATATATTCAAAATGAACACAAAAAGCGCGGGAAACTGGCTGACAAAACTTGTGACAATGGATCAACAATGACGACAGAGCCACCAATTTTGTTGTCGAAGAAACCCGAAAAGAAAAAGGAAATTTGAGATTATATATTTGAATTATCGAGTCGAGAGTGTTTTATATTTCCTGTGTGGTGCAAAGGGCTAAAAGACATATGAACAAAGGAGAAATTTGGTAGCTTTATCTTTGTTTTTGGTCAAGAAGCCGCCGAGTGGAAATATTTTTTTACCACGTCAAAATGGATGGGTTTGAAAGAGTAGAAAAAATTGGCGAGGGGACGTATGGCATTGTCTATAAAGCAAAAAACAAATCAACGGGGAAGACTGTCGCATTGAAAAAGATTAGATTAGATTCGTGAGTATAAAGACTCCAATTTAAAATATAAAAATGAGTTCCCTTTTGTTAGGGCGCGCGCTATCTATTGAAAAATGAAACCAACCCTGCTGCGTGCATGAGTTTACGGATTAATTGCTCATATTTTTCGCGCACCAAAAAAAAAACATTTGGATAACAAAAGGTCATTTGCATATCTCCACACTGTATAACTGCACACCAAATATGGCTTTGCAATCCAATTATGTGCACTTTGCTAAAATGAACTGAGTGTCAAAAGCCTGCTTGGGCTCGGGCCCCACCAGTAGAGTAGACTAGAACAACACTGAAAAACTTTTGTGACCAAGCCTTCAAGCAAGATCCCCTAAGGAATGAGGGAAACCCCCCTTCATGGAAAACTGTTTTAGAGAAATTGCTTTTTAACTTTCATGTCAAGCCCAAGAACGTCTTTTCTCTTACAAATATGGATGTTTTTTGTCAATTAAATTTTTTCTTATAGTCTACTTTTCTTATCATTAAAATACCTAATCTACTTCAATTCTAAGAAAACCTGCAGCCAAGGCCTGGGGGGACTAGAGATATCTAGAGGTACTAGGGATGTGCCACCTGACTAAAATATATCCTACCCCATGGTGAAACAGAGCTGTGTACAAAGTATACAAAGCCCATTGTAACCCCAGTCTAGCAAGTTTATAACCCCAGTCTAGCAAGTTTTATACTCTTCATTATAAACACATCTGCCTTCAAAATGTACACCCCATTACAGTAAAAGCCTTCACAAGAAGTTGTGAAAACGATAGCCCTGTCTCGACGGAACACACATATATGGTTCACAACAAGAGTGTCCCCCAGGAGCCATGCACTTGTACTTGTCACACAGACAAATATTGTTATTCAGGGGCATTCACAGCTTTTTGGACATGCAATGCAACAAACCTACAATTTGGTCTCAACAGACTTTTAGAAGCGTTGCCCATTAACCCCCTCCCCAAAATATATGTCTGCTACTTACATTCACTTCTCTAAATGTAACACATCAATTGTGGGCTTTTCATCTGAAAGCTGGGATTTTATTTATGATAATCTTTTTTATATCAATGACTAATAATCATAACAAAATTGTGTGCGATGTAAGCATAGAGGAAAAATGTTTCTCCTGCTGACCAAAGAGCACTTTGCGCCTGCGCATATCTGTTGATTTCAAAAATTAGGAATCTTGCCAGGAAGAAGGTCAATGGATTTCAAACACCTCTTGTACCCTTGGGAGTCACTCTTTTGTCTTGCAAACCTGGCTGACTGCACACCTGTGAAAAATTAGGATGATACTTCAAATTTCACTCACAGTACTGGTAGGCGAACTTGAATTTTTGTTAGGCCATTCGCATGTGCCAAAATAATTATTTTCCCATATCCAAGATTTATGTTTGAGATTCTCAGAATTCCAGATATCCCCGTACTTGCCTAGTTTAGCTCCGAAGCTTATATCACATTAAGAAATTTTGTGGTGAATATCTTTTGACATTTATTAAAATTTTGCTGAAAAGTTGTTGACTGGAAATTGTCAAATTTCTGTCTTTTGCTCAAAATCTGGACGCAGCCTCATTGCGAAACTTTTCAAATTGATAGAAAATTTATTATTTTGCTCGAATTAGGTATCAGCAGTTATGTCGGGAAAAATTGGATGCGTTGGTAGGAGGAAAATATTCACTTGTTTATATTTTGTTTGTTGCAACTTCCACCATATTGGTTTTATTTATTGTTTGTAGCCTTCAAACAATAAACAACAGAGCAAACCTCACTGACACTGGTAGTAATGGTAGGGAGCAATTCCATTTTTTATCACTTTGCAGCATTTTTCAAATATCCGACTCATTAACCTCAATTTCAAAACCTGTTCAATGAGCTTGCGCGCGCATAAAAAACATTTTTCCTCTCTGCTTGCGATGTATTCATCAAATTATTTTTTCTTATTTTCAAGGGAAACCGAGGGAGTACCAAGTACAGCAATTAGAGAAATTGCATTGCTGAAAGAAGTTTCTCATCCAAATATTGTCAGGTACAAAATTTAAAGTAAATCTAAAAAATAAAAATGGCTACAGAGACAATTTTATCAATCGAGGAATTGTTTTTGATGATTGCAGTTTTAAAGGGGTTATGCAATCTAACTTTACCCCTCAATTTTATTTATTATTCTGAAAATGTGACCTTTTCCTGTCAATTTGATACTTTCATTGTCACAATAAGAATATGATAAGTATTTCAAATTGCCTTTTTCTTTGAAGAAGTTTTGCGAAATTAAAGTAGGCCTTGTAATGTCAGTGTTAGAACCAAATTGCAGTTTTTGTGTTGTGTTGTATAGGATCCTCACATTCAAAATGCAATTTCTTCATATTTGCAAAATATCACAAGTCGGAATGAATTTCCTGCTTAATTTGCAGGTTTTTCAAAATCTAATCTCAACACAATGGGGGTGGTAGACACCCATTGAAAATTAAATGGCATGCGAACATGATGTCATTTCAACCACTTCATTATTTGAAAGACTTTGTTCTGAGTCTGAACTGTCTTGTCTTGAAAAATCTGAATCTGAGCATGTAAAAATAGGTTGCATAACCCCTTTAAGACTCAACTGCTTATTCATATGGTTTGCATGCATATCTTGTAAAAGTACCACTATTTTCATATTCATTGTGATTGTGCATCATGTTTCATTTAACAAACACCTTTAGTTTCAAGCAAGTGCCTCATTATAAATACCTCCCTTTTTACATGACAATAAATGCCTTCTTCTGGAAATATGGCACTTACCTGAGCAATATTGATTACAAAGTACAGTTGAACCCTTCTATCCCAAACTCTCAAGGGGAACAAATATTTGTTTGAGATGATGAGTATTAGAGATAACCATTATGCTAAATCAATATGGGAAGCTTTCAAGGGATACACAAAACAGATTTGAGTTAACCAGTTTAAGTTAAGTGAGTTCAAGAACATGTTGAGCTTAAATCCTTGAATTCAAAAATATCAACCAAATTATTTTTGATATTGTTGAAAAATTTATTTTAAGTATTGTTATTGTGGGCATACATTATCATATGTATCAGTTTCATATATTTTTAATGTTTGATTTTTCTCATTTTGCAGGTTGCTTGATGTGATCTATAGTGAAAAGAAACTCTATTTGGTTTTTGAATATTTGAATCAAGACCTAAAGAAATACATGGATACAGCACCAAGTGGAGGTTTTCCACAACGACTTATCAAAGTGAGGTTTAGTTATTCATTTATCTTCACCAAAATGCATAATTTTTACTGCAGTTTTCTGTCAAAACATTTTTGCCAATAATCTAATTGTTTCAAAAAAACATTAACATACCCTGGAAAATGTTTATGATGAATTCTTTTAAATTTTTTTTAATTGCATTTTTCATCTTTACGTTTTTTAGAGCTATTTATATCAACTTCTTAATGGCATAGCATTCTGTCATGCTCACCGTATACTTCATAGAGATCTGAAACCACAAAACCTGTTGATAGACGTTCATGGAAATATAAAGTTGGCAGATTTTGGATTGGCAAGAACATTTGCTGTACCAGTCAGAACATATACACATGAAGTTGTCACACTTTGGTACAGATCACCTGAAATTCTTTTAGGATGCAAATTTTATTCATGTTCTGTTGATATTTGGAGCATTGGATGTATCTTTGCTGAAATGGTACATAATTTAAATTCTATTAATATGTGCTGTATATGTCCCAAAAAATTATACAAATTTATATGCATGTTGCCACACAGGTTCAGGAACAAGATCAGTAAATGTAGTCTTAAAATGGCTCTGAATAGCGAACTTAAACATTGATACATAATTTACCCATATGTCTTAATTGAGTAACAAAATATTATGCATCAGATTTCACATTATTCCCACAGCAAAACCAGAACTGAATCCAAATCCAAGAGATCTTGATTACAAAAAGAGAAGATCGCTAATAAAAGAATATGAAACATAATTTATATTACAAAATTTCTAGCATTTATGTCAAATTGTTTTTTCTTAAGATATAGCCTATTAATGGTGAAAAATTTAACTATTTTTCAGGTGACAAGAAAAGCATTATTTCCTGGTGATTCAGAAATTGATCAATTGTTCAGAATTTTCAGGTATTAACTTAACATATGCAATTCACATCAACATTTGTGACAAAAGCTGTTTTCATTGTACCAGGTTGGATGGGCCATTGTCCCCATGTTTGCAAATCTGCTACGGAGGGGCTTTAGATTTGATGATTTTGTTTTTGCTTGACGTTGATGCAAGAGGCCTCAACTTAAAATTTAGTGCCTCGTTTGCCAAAATCTACTAAGTGTTCCCTGAGCTATACTATAGGAAAAGCCAATGGAAAAGCTATACTCAAAGCCATAATGTAGTATTTTCAGGAGATTGCAGCAGCAGAAATTCCCCATTTCATTGAGTGATTATTGGGTAGATTTTGGCAAGCTAGGTAACAAAATATAGATTGAAGCTGCTTATATCAAATTACAGCAAAAACAATATCATCAAAATTGAGGCTCCTCAACATCAACTTTGCAAACGAAGCTCCTCCACACCAATTAAAGCTCCTCCGCATCAGCTTTGCAAATGCATATGGAGACATCTAATTAAATTGATTTTAGATATATAAACAAGAATCTCATCAAGGTCATTTTTACCAATTTCCCAGAACACTTGGAACTCCTGATGACGTAGTATGGCCTGGTGTGAAACAACTAAAGGAATTCAAGCCAGATTTTCCAAAATGGAGGACTCAAGACTTGCAAGTGATCATACCACAACTTGACAAAGAGGGAATTGATTTACTAAAGGTACTGTTATAACGTTTTTATGGTTATTTTTTTATTCGTAAACTCAAACAAAAATCACTGATTAGTTAACTCAAACAAAAATATATTTGCTATCAGTACAAATTTATAACTATGCCAAGATATAATAACATATATCTTAGTACAGTAAGGTCAGTCTAGAGATTTTGAACAGAGTGTCGAGCTCATACTCTGTGAAGCTTTTGTTGCCATACTTATAAAGTTTTTGAGGGAGATGGTGGGCATTACGTCTAATTTACAAAATTGTAATGGACGTGTGAGGACTGTAGCCTGGCTACAAGCTTTTATACAACATAGTCTTGCGAGCTTATCCTATGCAGTACTGTGAGCTATCTGTCTTAAGGGAGCTATTGGTCGCTTTGATATCTCATAGGATAAGTAAATTAATCAATTTTTTATGATGATAATGATACGTTTTTATGGAATGATGATATGATAGCTAGGTATTTAAATTGCTGATAATATTTTCTTGTTTTTTTGCAAAGACTTGTAAAATGTAAACGTGCGTCAATCCATGTTGTGCCACACTGATTGCTGCAGTCAATACTCTATGAAGAGTGTCGTAGGGGATAGGGGATAGGGGACCATTATGGAATCAAGATCTTTTCGATCTTTTAGTGCTATCCCTGCCACTCTAGTTTAGGGGTGTGTGT
>JAYJMH010066313.1:0-11625 GCA_036873815.1 Phacellophora camtschatica | reverse complement strand
CCTCGGCTCTACCCAAAATCCTAAGTTGCTTATAAAGAAATAGTCGCTTAATCAAGTATATTTTGCAATATGAAAGCCAGAATTGAGTGATTGTCCGGGGGCTCAATGGCGTTCCAGATTAAATGACGAAGGCGGGTGGATGTATACAAATTAATAAAAATAATAATGGAATAAAAGTTTTATGAATCTTTTTGTACTACACTTAAGATCGTGTCAAGTAATCAAGTGTCTTGTAGCAATTCGAGAGCCCGGTTTAAATGATCGTCCAGGTTAAATGATTGAATGATGACCGGTGTATAGAAATATTACTGACACAGAGATGAGCGTTTCATTTTCTATCTCACGAGTGATTATTTTAACTTTTTAATCAGTAGGGAGAGCAACAAACTTTCGTCGTTTTGCATAATTCTGTTTTTTTTTGCAGTTGTCGGTTTTGCTAAAGATTCTGGCAGGTATCAGGTTTTAAATAATTATTTAACTATTTTATTTCTATTTTAAACTATTTTTCTAGAACTGGGAGCACATGGGAAATCATTTTTGGATCAAGCAATGTCTTGAGGTATGCTTTTTCTACAGTAGGGAATTTTTACTTGTCGTATCGAGTGGACCAAAAAACGTTTCAAACGTTTAGGCGCTTGAAAAATCAATAAAATTTTATTTTGCTACAAATTTCCAAAACTAGTATTTTTGCTTACGTAAAAAGTACCAAATTATTTCTAATGCGCTGGTGAAATATGTGACATTCCTGTACTTGTCAATGAAAAAATAAGCCTGATTGGTAATACACTCAAATTTTGGTGAATTTTTAATCGTCTGAGCTTTTTTTAGTCCCCCAGTGCGGTAGAATATGTTTTTATTTGCATTGTGTTAAAACTAGGTTGAGCTTATGTGTTTATATTAATTCGATATTAAAACCATTTGAAGTTGACAATTTTTTTCATCAACAATTTAAGGCTTACTTCAAATAATGTACTTTTGATGTACTTATGATGAGTTAAATTCAATCGATATTGAGTTGATATTGATATTGAATCCCAAACGCGACCACAATCCTTCTTTAACCACGTTAAACTTCATTCAGATTTAATTAATTTTGTTACTTATTTGAAATCATCTAAACAGAGCATCAAAAACTTCAGACGAGTTTGACTCAAACTCGACGCGTCTCTTCAAAATATATATTTGCCATTAATTGTTTTTATATCATTGACTGATTGGTTGTTTGATCGCTTGCTTGATTGATTTTATATTATTTAGATATGGTAGCCCCTCAGTATAAATTGTTTTACACGAAGCCATGCAAGAAGTTACAAATCAAAAAAACCTAATATATATATATTTAATTACGTACAAATGCTGTACCCAGAGCGTTCCATAAACGAACTCCTCTAAAAAACTGAATTTTTTTGGCCATAGGAACATTTTGATTTTCGAAGCTCTCAAGTACTGGTATCTGACAGCCTCCCAGACAGATTCGAAGGATAATTGGGAGCTCTCTGGTTTGAGGTTGATGGATCATAGCTGTCAGATTCAGATTCAGTGTCAGATTCAGATTTAGATTCAATGTCAGTTTCAGTAGAATCAATAAAAATCTATGATAAATCTATATTTAATCTATCGTTTGGTCCTTTGAAGCCACTCGTCAAATTTGAGACAAACTTACTCAGGTTCATGATACTCTTGACAAAGTAGCCAAATTAATAGCCTGCATGCAGACTTTGCAGTTACTGTTCTTCTCCCTCCTGCCCAGTAACAACGAAGGGTACATGCAGGCTACCAAATTAATTCAATCTTAGTTAAGTTTAACGTTTAAATCCAAGACGAATTTTGGTAGCGTTTTTAGTAGACTCATTATCAATTGAATTTGACTCGACAATGCGACGTTTGAAGTAACCTTAGTAAATATCCGTAAAGTTGATTAGACGTGCACTGTAAAATTTATTAGACGTGCACAAGTGCCATATATGGATTAAGTCTAAGGGTTTCTTGCTTTTGTTTCAGATTATTCTTGCCATTGTTCATGAAGAGAGTCAAGTAAAATGCAGTAGTATATACAGCAAGCTTCCTTCGCTAAAATCGGTCCTTCGACAGTCTGACCTTGCAGAGGCAAAACAGATTTTGCAAGCAGGAAGACAAGATCACGGCGCTGGCGCTGGTTTGAAGAGCGATCCGGATACCCCAATGAAAAGTAGTGGCGAAATCACGATCAAGCAAGAACCCGTGGACCCAGATGATCCTATGGAAGGAAGCAATGATGAAAATAACGTGGAGAAAAAATCTGCCGTAACGCCTGCTTTTTATTTCAAAGCAGATAATGCAGGTGAAATACTAGCAAAGTTTGAAGAGAATGACACCGAAGAAAAATGGATTGTGACGGAAGACATAATTATGGACCTTGCAACTGCTCACGGCACATTTCTGGAAGACTTAAGAAAGCAAACAACAAGACCGTGCTTGTCCGCAATTTCCCAATTGTGTCATCGAAGTACCCTTCTTGCTCATAAAATCTGGGTTGATTTGTTTCCGCGCATTTGGGACCTGTTGAAGGAGAAACACCAAACTGTTCTTGCGGGAGAGCTAGGCCCATTTCTATGCAGTGGCAGTCACTTGCATCAAATTGACTGCTACAGAAGCTCAGTGAATACGTTAGTGGAAGGTATGGCCAATTGTAATCCACCTATTCCAATCAGGCCAATTGTTTTAAAGTATCTTGGGAAAACACACAATTTGTGGCACAGGTCGGCGTTGCTTTTGGAAGATTCGTCTGTTGCATGCGAGGATATGATATCGGTAAACCCACAACTACCTATACAGCAGCCATGGTTAGACTATGGTGAGTTGTATTATTATTTTTATAATATTCCGATAAAAACGTTTTTTAAATACAATGTTTCGGAGTGCACTAAATCTTTACTGCACTATGAAAGGAATACCACATGGAGCAAGATATGATATCTACCCCGTGACCACTACTAAGAACCACGCAAAAGAAAAGCAAACGATCTTTTAATAATAGAAGCATTTTTAACAACGATAAATACTTTACAAAAGAGACTTTATATTTAGGTGACCTGTACCAAAAGCTTTTCATTATACCAATCAGTTTCGAGGATAAAACGTAATGTGACTAAATTGATTCGTGAATAAAATGACCATGGTGAATTGACTGGATAAAATGAAAGACTATGGGGAATTGACAGAAGTCTTGTTCGAAAAAACGCAGATATGAATGGACATATGGTCTAATGCTAAACGTAAAATAACATACTTTCAAGGGGCAAACGTAGATATAATTTTTATTCTCATTCCTGAAGCTTTAATGTGAGTATATATTTTTTTATACTGACTTTTTTGTGTTACCCCCTGCAAAATGAAAGTTACATAGGTTACTGTTTATTAGAAATAAATCCAGGCATGAAAGGGTTAACCAGAAGATCTTTATCTACTTTGAAATATGTCATGAGCATTTTACTTACTAATTTTCAACTGTCCCACAGATAAAGATTTTATTGCTGAGTTATTTTGTAGCAGTGTTTTTCTAATTTTGAACATGGATTCCTAATAGAGTTCATTGAAACGTCTTATCTCATGGGAAGTTGCTTCACATCAGCTGTTAATTCAGCATATACATGTTTGAACTTTCGAAATCTTGAATTTGGGATGTATCCTTTGATAGTTAGAATTTTTCGGAAACTCTTGCAATTTTATTTCAATAATGATTCATCGTGTAAAAGGAATCCAAGTACATAATTTTTATCAACGGAATTGTTTTGTTTAGGTTTGTATGATGAGGAGGTGAGTGAGCTGCCAATCCAAGAGACATTTGACTCGCTTGCTGAAATGTATTCAATGCTGTGTGAAGATGACATGTGGAGCGGTCTTGTGCAGCGCAAGGCTCGATTTCCCGAGACGTGCACCGCTATAGCCTATGAACAGCAAGGTTTGTTTGAGCAGGCGCAGAAGGCATACGAAACCGCAATGGCTAAAGCAAGAGAACAGTACAGCAGCGGAAAAGGTGATCCAAGAATGCTTTCAGAGTATGCGTTGTGGGAGGAACACTGGCTCAATGCAGCAAAAGAACTCGGCCAGTGGGATATCCTTATGGAGTTTGGAAAGAACAAAGGACAACAAAATCCAATGATAGTCTTAGAGAGCGCTTGGAGGATACCTGATTGGACAGCAATGAAAGAAGCATTGACTCTGGTGCGTTTACACTATTATTTGATTTGCATTTATACTGCATTTAGTCAAGAATAAATGTTTTTAACTTCAAACCTTTTTATGTGATCATAACTTGGTTGATTTTTATTTGATTTCAACTATAGGTTAAGACTTTTACATGTCAGTTTTTTCAGTTGACCGCTGCTTTTTTTTTAGAATAATACTGCACCAACAACAAAGGGGCATTTGTTCTTCCTTGATCATTAATAGACATTATCCGTTTTCTTCATTTCCCATTATTTCTGTTGGAAGTTTGTCATTTACTCCTTCCTTCTTTCATCACCCGGCTGAAAGGGAATATTACGATAAGAGGCCTCTGCTCTGACTTTAAAGTTTTAAAAACTTCCATTATTGTTTGGCAGTCAATGCGGGGTGTGAAGTGTGGGGTGTGTGGTATGGGATTTTAGAGAATCAGGGAGATGTTTGAAGCAACAAAGATTTACGTACGGCACCATGATTGTTGTTAACTCTATATGACCCATTGATAACCACCTTAAAACGCCGTAAATTTAAAATCTTGTTGATATTAATTTGTCTGTGTCATATTTAACAAAACATTATGTCTGAGGGAATGTTACCAAGCGGTTTTTTTTAAATTTACTACCATTTAGAGGTTTGCTGAAGGTATCTTTATCAATTCATACTTTCAATTGTGAAGGTCCGGATGAACACCATATTCATACATATTCATACATTTGTTTTTAATTTGGGGGATCAAATGCCCAAAAAGTGGCTCAAAGTGCAGACGGATGCCTAAACGACAAAAGCCTTCAAAAGAACGTTTCTATCGATAATTTGGCAAGATTTGGGGGGTCGCTTCCCCCCCTTCCAACCTCACAATTTTTGACTCTAGCCATTGCCATTCAATTTTACACTATTATTTACAAATGGTATTTTTTCACGCCACCATTTTGCTTCAAAACGAAACACCAGTTGAGGGTAATTTTTGAAATTTATCTTTTTCTTTATTTTCATTTGTTGTTAGGCTTTATCATAATTTTTGACATGGCTCACTTTGTGAAAATGCCTTACAATAATGTTTCGCCTTGCAGGTTGAAATGAGCAGCCATGAATCCATAGCTTATCGTTTGACGTTGTACAGAGGGTTTCTTGCTATTTGCCATCCCGAGGAACAGCATCAACAACAGCCAACTTTAATAGAAAAACTTGTCGAAACTGCAACATCTCAAGCGATACGACAATGGCGACGTTTGCCTTATATAGTTACCGATATCCATTCCCCGCTTTTGCGAACAGCGCAACAAATCATGGAGCTGCAAGAGGCTTCGCAGATTCATGTTGGTTTGCAACCTCAAAATATCGGCCGAGTTACGAATCTTCACGACATGAAGGCAATTGTGAAGACGTGGAGAAACAGACTCCCGTTGCAGTGCGATGACTTGGTTCATTGGAGTGATGTGTTTATGTGGAGGCATCATCATTACCAAGCCATAGTCGCAGCGTATGAAAATCTGCCCAGTACTATTCCAGATACCCAGTCAAGCAACCACGCAATGTTGGGAGTTCATGCTTCTGCTTGGTCTATTATTCATTACGGCCACGTTGCTCGCAAGCATGACTTGGCAGGAGTTTGCCTTGACTCTCTGAGCAGAATCCATACTATTCCCAGCGTTCCAATTGTAGACTGCTTTCATAAGATCAGAGAGCAAGTAAAATGCTATTTACAGATGGCTGGAGTTATGGGGAAACAAGAGTTGCAAGAGGGCCTAGAAGTGATTGAGTCAACTAACTTGAGATATTTCTCTAAAGAAATGACAGCAGAGTTTTTTGCGTTGAAAGGCATGTTTTTGGCGCAAGTAAATCGATCAGAAGAAGCAAACAAAGCATTTTCAGAGGCAGTTCAGATGCATGATACTCTCGTTAAAGCATGGGCATTATGGGGTGACTATTTAGACAATCTGTTTGTCAACGAGCGCAATATTAGTCTGGGAGCTTTTGCTATTGTATGCTATATGCATGCCTGTCGCAGTCAAAATGAATCAAAGTGCAGAAAATACTTAGCAAGAACATTATGGCTGCTGTCATATGATGACGACAAAGGCTCATTGGCAGAGTCTTTAGAGAAATACTGTGTTGGTGTGCCTTCGACTCATTGGTTGCCATGGATACCTCAATTGTTGACATGTTTCGTGCGCAAAGAGGGAAGTCGAGTGTTGACTTTGATTTTTTCGGTTGCTCGGGTATTCCCCCAAGCAGTGTACTTCCCAATCAGAACTCTTTATTTGACATTGAAGCTGGAGCAAAGAGAAAAGCATCGCATGGAACGTCGGCAAGGTATGAATGGTGAACCTAAACAAGGGACTAGTACTGGAGAAGCTGAGAAAAAGGGTGAAAGTAGTCAACCGAGTACAACCTCCAGTGGTGACTTGTCTGTTCCAGTTTCTAATTTAGGTGAGTTTTATCTACTCAAGTTATAACTGTAATTAAACTTAGTTGTATTTTTGAAACGAACGACTATGGAAGACAAAAATGTTTAATATTCTTCATTGCATTCGATAAAGGTAAGTACAAAATATTTGACTTCAGATCTGTTGAAGACATTTTTGGACTAATCGGTACAATTCTGGTCATAATTTTGAACCATCATTGTGACACGTGACATTTAAAGGTAGCTTTTTGTAAAGTTCAAATGTCTTTTTTACCCCATTTTTTCTTAAACGTTTTTAGAATGAATGAATGAACGAATGAATGAATGAACGAATGAATGAATGAATGAATGAATGAATGAAATTTTATTTATAGAATCAAATGATGTAACGTTCGTTAAAGATAGGCGTTTACCAGAGGAAGGAATTATTAATAGGGATGAATTTATTAACATTTTGTGTCAAAAGGCAATTTTGTAAAACAAAAAATTGCGGTTTTAAACATGAGAATGCAATTTTTCCCTGTAAAGAATAGACTTAAACATCTTCAATGCAGACAAGCAAATGATAACAAATGAAATCGTAAATTTAACTGTCTTTGTTTATTTTTAATTTGATTGAGTGCGCTCAGAGTGTGAAATCTATTACTTCAAATCGCAAATCGCTTTGTTATGTTGCAAACCGCAATCTTTTGTTCTACAGAATCCCCTAACTTTGTGACAATTAGATTTGAAATTTGAAAGAGTAGACTTCACACACCTGAATGAACTCAATCAAATCAAACAGAGAAAGAAAAGTAATGATTAGCTTGGGTGCGTTGAAAGTATGAAATCTATCCTTTACTGTGAAAAATTGCATTTCATATTCAAAACTGGGAATCTTTCGTTTTACAGAATTCTCTCTTGTTGGCACCGCATTATTTTGAAAACATTGTAAAAGCACATTTGTGTGTACGCTAACAGCACATTGTTTTAAACACTTACACAACATCAACATAAATATTTCATAGATATTTCGAAGGAACGTTTCTGATTCGCAGCAATTGAGAACTGTTCTAAGACTTCGTTTCTTTGCTATTTGCTACAACAGATTACCGTCTTTACGAAATCACTTTATAAAAAATTCAAACCTTTGATTCTGACCGGAACAATAGGAAAACGATAGGTTGATTAAGAGAGAAAAATAACCTGACGTGGAATATAAGTTTCGTGAAAGTAGGATTAATAGTAACATATAGAAAATAGTAACAAAAAGTAGTAACTATTAATAGAAAGTAGTAACATATTTAGAGAATTACATTACTTATTTGACAATTTGACATTGTTGTTTAAGTTACACTTTCATTTCTGTTATTTAACATGCATCTTTCAATTTTTTGCAGCTTCTTTGTCAATTTCAACAGCTTCACCAGCGGTGAGATTGCATTTATTTATTTAGTAACTTTTAACAACGCTCAGATTCATTTTCGTTTGTGGCAGGACATATTTTGTGAGGAATTCAAAGCAAGTAATGCTTAGCTGTTGCTACTTTCAGCGGGTGTTCCAAAAAAGACGAATATATACTTTTGATTGGGTTTTAGAGCAATGTATTGCTGAAATCCGCTCACAATATCGTGTTATTACTAATAATTCTAATTAATTTCTTTCAATTTGATGCTTTGAATTTGAATACTGTTGCTTTGGTAACTAAGTCATTTTCACCTAACCAGGCTTCTTTCTAGTATATTTTATGCCTTGTCTCTCAAAAGTGAGACATCACTATGTTGTTAAAGGATTAACTTAGACTTGAACATTCAATTGGACAAAATCTCCCAATTCATTACGGATTAAGTTAGACTTGAACATTCATTTGGACAAAATCGGCCAATTCATTACGGATTAAGTTAAACTTGAACATTCATTTGGACAAAAGCGGCCAATTCATTACGGATTAAGTTAGACTTGAACATTCTTTTGGACAAAATCGCCCAATTCATTACGGATAAAGATAGACTAGAACATTTTTTTTGACAAAATCGGCTAATTCATTACGAATTAATTTAGACTTGAACATTTATTTGCACAAAATGGGCTCAAATTACCTGTGATTCTGTTGAAATGTTGCTACAAAAGAATTCTCGAAATCTAGTGGAAATTTTGACCACGCCTTGTCATCGTCAGGGGACATCTTATTTAACGACTTTAAGTGCTTGATAAACTTGTTCTGAAGTTGTTTACTTTGGGCGTGCCAGATTATCTCTTTGACGATAAAACGTGCTTTACAAATGCAGCGATATCTATGATGACAAATTCGCTAATTTTTATAATAATTTATATGTAAACGACCAGCATTTACTATCACGATCGATATTACATTCAAAGGTAATATTGTTTTTACAGGGCTCAATTTCGGCGTCAAACGCAGCTTCTTCATCGAGCACAACAGCCGAAGCTACTTTCTTAGCAACGACTGCGATATCGACAACATCAACCATTACTCTTAGCTCATCAAGCTCAGAGACTCCTACTTCCGTATCTAATACTACGACATTGGGTGGTCAAGCTACCACACCTGCAAGCACTAATTCAAACACAGGTATTGCTCGAAATTATCCATTTTTTTTCAGTCCTTTGTAGAATTTTGTATTTTATCCAGCTTACAGTTCGTTTACCTTTTGTTGAGATTGGCCAAATCACATCACATAATGTTATCACGTGATTTATAGACACTCCAAATTGATTGGCTGTTTTTAAAATTTGAACAAATCTACTGCTGCTGCCGCTCCACACATTTCTCGCATTAAAAAGAAGGAAAATAGGAAAAGACTTAGAGCAAGTGTAGCTGCTGGTAAATAAAATAAAAAATCCTTCAACGCTCACTTTTAGTGTTTGGTTCCCTTCCTTGGAATTTTGAAATCGTTTGAAAAATGTAAAGCTTGTTAGCTGTTATCTTGGATCGATTTTTAAAGTACTAATAATTTCTATCAAAACTGAAAAACTAAAATTTAAATTGTTTTTCATTCTCAGGGAATGCCAATTCCAGCCAAAGTTCAGAAGTTGGCATGATTCGTGCTCCTGCACCGATGATGAGGTGCAGCAAGATCATGCATATGATGCGAGATTTGCACCCGACGTTGCTGTCTGCTTTAGAAGGAATTGTGGATCAGGTAAAGTAGACGTCTCGTCTTGCGTTTCTTTACTAAAGTTATTTTCTCGATTGACTTTATTGAATTCATTTTGGAGAACATCTACTGGCCCAGAAAATTCTCCCACATTTGCAAAGCTGCCGTGGAGCAGCTTTAGTTTTGATAATTTTGTTTTTGCTGGAATATTACATGGGAGGTTTGAATTTATAGTTTGATACCTTGTTTGTTTAATTCCTTCCAATAATTACTCAGTTACGCTCAGCGAAACTAAAACTAAAAGAGTTCTGCTGCTGCAATCTGCTGAAAATAATATGGATTTGAAAAGGCCATCGACATTGATTTTCCTTTATAGCTCAGGGATCACTCAGTTTATTTTGGTAAGTAAGTTTGGCAAGATTTTGGTAAGTAAGTGGCAGTTAGGGTGTCAAACATTTATTCGGAGCCTCTTACATATCAACGTCAAACAAAATCAATATTTATCAAAAACTAAATTATCAAAACTAAGGCTTCTCCATAGCAGGCTAGTAAATATGGTGACATTATTTTGTGCCACCGTGTTCATCTAATTTATGCAAGGGAAATGCCATGAAATGATGCTAATAAAACCCTAGTCGTTTCAAAAACATTATTATTGTGCATAAACTTTTTATAAAATTTATGTTAAAGTTCTTCAGCACCAGTTGACATTCCTCTATGACATTTATAACCATTTGAAAAGACAAGATTTTACAAAAAATTAGATTTGACCTTTTTCGGGTATGATTGCCATTTATTTCACATCACGAAAAGACAATTTTAAGATCGGTTGCATGATTGATGCCTGGGGATTTTTCAAACGGGATATTTTTTTGGTCTACCCAGAAAAAAACGAATTGAGAGAATTCATACCGCTTATTATGTTTATTCTAATTTTGTTTTTTCAAAATGTTATTTTCTTCTAGATGGTATGGTTCCGAGAATGCTGGCACGAAGAGGTACTTCGCCAACTTCGACAAGGTCTTACCAAATGTTATCAAGTTGCATTTGATCATCGTGGAGACGGTGAGTTTTGAGTAAACTCATTTAACCCCTGGTTACTTGCATGCAGATTTCTGAATAGTTAATTCTCTATATCCATTGGCCATGTTTATGATGTATTTACTATTCCCAAGACAAAATTAAAAATCATCTTCATCGTATCATGGTTAAAATTGCCTCTTTTCATGAAATCAGTTTCTCAACCTATGCATTTTAAATATCGGAAAAATTCCAAAAAATAGGAGATATCTAAGCTAATGTTTCAGCCTTAAAAGAATGTTTGAATCGCTTCGATCTGTCAATTTCAAAAAATATTGCCCTGTAAGTTGTTTTTCATTGCTTTTTCGTTCTAGTCAATGGAGCTCAAATAACACCACGCACGTTGACATTTGTGAAGAAACTCGTAAGCACATTTGGAATTGGGTTTGAGTCAGGTTCGAGTGTTTATTCATCGTTTTCATCTTCAGCCTCGGAGTCACTTGCACGTCGTGCTCAGGCTACCGCTCAAGATCCTATTTTCTTGAAGTTGAAAGAACAATTTGTGGAGGACTTTGATTTCAGGTACTGTGCTATTTAGTATTATGCAAAATACAGTAGCAGGCAAAGAAAAGTAGGAACTTAAAAGGGATCGACACTGAAAAATGTGGCATATGCCACAAGCTTCCAAGTCTCAATAAAATTACGGCCAATCAGATCGCATCTCATTTGTTGCATTTGAACACCTATTTCCATGCGACACAACGGGCGGCGCGGTTATGCGATTTGCAGATTATCGCATTTTCAATAAATAAAAAATGACCTTAAAGGCCCGGTCAAACGAATTGAACATTTCATTGAACATCACCCAACATGCATGTTGGACGAAAAGTTCAACTC
>JAYJMH010066312.1:0-34251 GCA_036873815.1 Phacellophora camtschatica | reverse complement strand
TATTAAAATTGTTTTATTATTATTTTTATATTGTCTGCTTTATTTATGTATAAAATGATGCTGCAACAGACAGCAGAGACGAATTTTGTAACAATAATGAAATTGACACACTTGTTACAAAGCGATTATCCCTCGAGAACAATGCGAAACTCTCTCAACTGGAAAATGAAAACATCTCCTCTGCAACATTGTTTGTTTTCCTTTTCCAGTTGAGAAAGTTTTGTTTTACTCTCGAAGGATAATCCCTTTGAAACCAGTGTGTCAATTTCACTATTATTACAAAATTCGCGTCTGTTACAACAGACAAAAGTAGAATCACTGTGGAATAAAAAAAAATTCATAGAAGTTTTTTTCATCAGATAAAATTAAACGTATGCTATGCCGTACAGATTCTTTGAACCAAAATGAGATTTTGAGAGAAATATTTAATGTTTGCTTGTGTTGAGGAAACGGCATGGCAATTTGGCTTTTAAAAGAAACAGTACGAACAGCTATTTGAAGATATTAAGAGAAGAATTAAACTAACACAGGAATAATTAATAACAGAGAAATTACATGTGTAAGCAGGATGAAGAAATTTTTTGAAAGCAGATAAATGTCTTTCTTGTTAATTTTAGTGTAGAGAAATGTTTAAGGCTAACCGTTATCATTAAATTTTCATGCGATCATTCTGAGCTGACTTCATTTCCACTCAAAGGTCAGTAAAGACTGCAAAGCCAGTTCATGTGCTAATTTACAATTCAATTCAAATTTATTCATAGAGCATGCTTTAATTAACATTAAATATAATATATACGACCTAGGGAATGCTGCGCTTAACCAACCTCGGCCGTTTAACAGAGCAAATTGTTATTATAAAACGTCAAAATTACAACATTACAAAATATCAAGATTAACTATAAAAGATGTAAGATTCATATTAATGAGATTGATACAGCCGCAATTACAGTGTATCATCATATCACAAATAGCCAGCGATTTAGTCAAATAAACTATTTGGATTGGACATACCCTGTTTGTTTAAAATATAACTCAATACCTTCAAATCCTTATTTCTAAACATCTTGAAGAGCGATTAAACTAATGCCAATTTTGAAATTTAGTTGCAGGTGCCAGTACCTACCCAGCACCAGCTTGTCAATATTCGAAACGGAATGGCAATTTTTCTACACTTTGTATATCTAAGCCAAGTTTAAGTGCAGACAAGAAAAGTCAAGGCATATTTATAGTATCCATGGATCCATGTTCGGCACCAATGAGCTACTGGGTTGTAGCCTTATTTCCTGGTCTAAAGAATGTAAACGTCATCAAACGATACACAGCTTCAAAGACAGATGTATTTGTTCCTGTTGGTGAGACCTTTAATATGAGTACCAAATTAAAAACTGAATTAAAAACCAAGTTTTATTTTGCCTGGGTAGCACATGCAAACGAACTTAAATATTATATGACACTTGTTTCAAAGCGTTATCCCTCAAGAACAAAACAAAATTCTCCCAACTGGAAAGGGAAAACAAACAACGTTGCGGCGGAGATGTTTTCATTTTCCAGTTGAGAGAGTTTCGTTTTGTTCTCTAAGGATCATCGCTTTGAAACCAGTGTGTCAATTTCACTATTGTTACAAAATTCGCCCCTGTTTGTGTGATCTCTCTTGCATGAATATTCACTTAATTGTTCTTTTATTGATTAATGTGCAATGTAATCAAGTTGTGCATTTTTTCCCACAATTTTAATTGTTAAATGTACTTTTTTCCGATTCATGTCAAATATTGTTTTAAAAATTTTTTTAAGTGCTTCATTGTGTTCATGGGTAGCAATATGATTTTACAGGACATTTTGGCAATCTTTTTAGTCCAAAAATGCATTGTTTTTTTGTAGAAAGCAAATCTTGTGGCTACAAAATGAGGATTTTGGCCGAATTTAAAGCAAAACATGTCAACACTATAACTGTAAGTATATACAAAACAATTTAAATAATACGAAATTTGATTTGTAACAACAATAGTGTGAAATATTATTTAACTTATAGTATTTGCACATAATGAATATTATTTTTTTTCTGATTCATGATTGAAATTAAGTTTAAAAATAGTACAAAAGGTAGTTGATTAAAAATGAACATCTACAAAAGGAATGTTTCAGTTGCAGTGACTATAGTTATTTTCATGATTATAATAATTTATTTTGATTGAGTTAACATCTCAAATGCGTCTTTGTTGTTGGAGTGATAGCGATAACTTCAACTAGTGTAGTAGTCTAGTATTAAACTACAATAAATAAAAACTAGAAATAGCTATAGCTGTAGCTTAGATTTCTCTTAAGAAAACATTGGTATGCAAACAGTAAATACACTTAATGAATTGAAAACTGTCCAAAAATTCTTTGATAAATCACGGATAAACCAGATAAATTAGACTACAAACATACTCCTTCCACTTCTTCCGATTTTTGTTTGCCTTCACACTTACGCGTTTCCTCTCCTTTGGAAAATAAACAGCGTGTTCCTTTCGCCATCAAAACAATCGTGATTGCATTGTTTCAAACAGCTGCATTGTTTGTATATAAAGTGATTTCATTGACAGTTTCTAAAATTAACTTGGTCCTTCTAACGTAAGCAGAAAAACAAAATAAAATTTTGGTGATTCTTCAAACGTCATAAACGTTTTTGGTTTCACCCGGCATGTATGAATAGACATTGGAACTTCTTGTGGAAATTGGAAATAAACTTTTGTTCAAGAACGGCAATGAGAAATACCATGTTCACTGCTACACATTAAAACGTAAACTTAAAATGATAATGGCATTTTAATGATTAAAACGAGCGTTTCCATTTTCTTTGTTACAATTTGCACCGTCCATGCCAATTTCATCAATGGTTTCATCTTAATAATTACGTTATGATTATGTCAAATTTGTTGTTAAAATTCTGAATAACTGCCTTGTCATATGTCAAGCTAAAGACAGGTTGTATTTATCGTTGTTGTAACTAAAATCGAACATTGAATAAATGAATGAATGCAATACCTAATACAGAATACTGTACTCTATGTGACCCAAGTAAAACATTGCTTATCTATCTTGGAATTGCACAACAAATAATATGAGATAATTTTCAATCTACTAACAATAATAGCCAAACAACACTTATAATTGATGCATTTAAAATCAGATTACGAAGTGTAACATCAAATGTTTCGGGATTTACAGTAGGGAGCACAGTTCAAGGACCTCAAGAATGAGGACCTCAAGAACAAGGACCTCAAGAACGAAGACCTCAAAGAACGAAGACCTCAAGGACCTCAACATGGAAAACAATCTAATTTGAAATTTGAGAAATAAACTTTTAGAAATAAAAAAATTGAAATTTAGGAAATAAAAATATCAAAACGTTGTGCTTTTTATATCTGTCACGTAAAATATTTTATTTTTATCGTCGTTTGGAAAAACAAAATGAAAATCCCGAGAAGAGGAGGAAGTTTGTAAAATTATTGCTACAGCGAGAAGACTCAATCGAAGAGTGCAAACTTGTCTTCCCACTTGAACTCGTTTTGAATCTAAACCTCTCTTTAGTGTTTACACAGGTTTAACTTAGGCCCTTCTTATTTACTTTAGTAATTTGTTTTCATTTTATTTACAGTTGCTTTATGGGTGTTCAGACAAAACTGCTGTTCAGTTAATAAATGACAAATTTTTTCCAGAGCAAGGAGAAATGTGCCCGTTTTGTAAGTAAAATAAATAAAACTTAAAACTTTTATGAAATACATAGACTTTTATATTGATTGGCAAAATTTAGATTTTATTTACATTTTAATTATTATATAATAATTAGAATTTACATTTAATTCATAAGTATGAAATAATGCTAAAGTTACTACTTGTATTAGTTGAAAAAGAAAGAGTTTTTATTTTATTTCATTATTTTATTTTTATTGAAATTTTTGAACTGTATATTTTAAAGCTTTTCTTTTGAATTCTTTTATAAAATTTTATTACGCCAGCAAAGCGTCTTAAACACTTTTGCAATTTTTTATTTTTTCAGAGTTTTTTCATTTATATACCTGCTCATTAAATATTACTTTGTTTGATTTATTTCAGCAAAATGCAGTTCAGTTGCAGGTAATAATCGTTCTTGCCAGTCAGATATGATTGTTGGTGATAACCAGACATCTTTAGTGACTGCAAATCTAACATTAAAAGGATGTTGGACATCTTTTCAGATCGAGGCTGTCATCACAATGAAAGGACAACAATTTCCACTCACTGCTCGTTTTAATGAGGATACTGATGTTGCTCGTTTCAATTTCAGTGCTGCCAAACGAACTAAAAAACTGAAAAATAAATTGGCTCATGAGGGGGCATATCCTAATATCAGAAATGGATATATTCCTGCCGTTGGTGGCAACTTGGTCATTCTTATTGAGAAATTTGTTTCTCTCCATGCAAAAGTTTCTGAAGGTGACAAAGAAAAAGCAAAGTTGGCTGTTCTTGTTGTAAGTATCGTTGCTTTTTTTTTTCCAGGTTCGCAGAAAGAACATTTTACAATACCGGGTGACCCAAAAAAACTTATATCTCGTAAAATGAAGGGAAGCATTTCAGCCCTAGAAACTCATGCACATAACCAGATATGCTAAATGAAGAAACTCATACGCATGACCAGATTTCGCTAGATGTCATTTATTTTTGAATGAAAATTTAAGGTGGAATTTCAAAAAATGAATCCATTCCCAAGTAAATTTATCACGAGAACACCCATTCTCAGGGGAATTTATCGAAAAACATACCTATTCTCAGGTAAAATGAAGGAAAAAAGGCACCCATTCCGGCCGCTCGTTTATTTTGGGTCACTCGGTATTATTATGACAGATTGTCTTAATTTGACACCCCGCACAATTGATTTTGACACCCCGCACAATTGATTTTGACACCCCGCACAATTGATTTTGACACCCCGTACAAACACTTTTTGTTATAACTTCGTTATTTTATTTGATCATGTTTTATTTCCAACAGATTGAAAGATATTACGAAACCACCAATGGAAACAATTACTTTGCTCCAATGATTTTTGAAGAAATTGATTTGCCATCATGTGAGTTTCCAAAAGTTACTGTAATTTTTTTTATTCCTGGAATGTTTTTATAAGAAAATTATTGTTTTTGTTATTTGCCTTTTCACTCTTGAATGGCCTCTGTATGACTTCTCGATGTTGATATAAAAAACAAAACGTCATATTTAATTTACCACTGTTTCAATTTTCATTCCTTATTCTTTCTTTCTTCGTCTAACATTTTGTAGTTTTTGTTATAAGCCCTCTTTATTCTTTATTTTATAGTCATGTAATTTATAGTGTTTATTTTTAGCCCGTTCAGCCCTGGAAAGACCATACTGCCTATTAAGATACCATACATAACGTCATCTTGCCAGGGAGTAAACACAGAGACAGAATTTCACATTTATTTTACAGAACCTTCTGCATAAGTTCATCTCATGAATTAGTTATATTGGAGTACCGCATAGTCTGGCCCCCTCACCCGCTTAATAAATTTTTTTCGACCCCCCCCCCAACTCTCATTCCAACCTCCTTGTTTATTAATTAGAGTTTAGGTTTTTCCAAACCACACATTACTAACTACAATGTTTTCATTCTATAATTATATCCAACCACCACCTCCCGCTTATTCCAACCCCTCGTCTATTCGGCACTTTTCCTTTGGTACCGCCAAGTAAAATAATATGTAGAGAGGATTCACTTGCTTAGTATCGTAAATAAATCTAAACATAAAATGGTTAGATGTTACCAATAATGAAATTGGTGACTCGACTTCTTTTTGTCACAAGCCAATCATTTTATGAGACTTTCTACATCCCCCAGAAATAATATCGTATAGCTTCTCTCCTTTAAACATCCTAACCTTGCTCTAGATGGGCCAACATTTGTCACTAAAACGATAAAATTGCGATCATTCCGTTGTTAAATCAACTCATGTTTACATGGGTGGTGAGCAAGCCCGGCAAGGCGAGATGAAGAGATGTCTTAGGTGGGATGAAAATTTCGAATGCAAACACATGTCTGTTCTTAGTTTTTTGGCACCAAAGACAAAGCGTTCTTGTTTTTATAAAAAACACCTCGGCAAGGCCGGCTAGCTTGTTTCATGTAAATGCAAAACAGAATTCACCCCCCCTCCCCCAACAAGATGAACCAGCCCCGCCTAGCAGTGCTGGCCCACCCCATGTAAAAAGCCTTTAATTAATTACTGTACTTTATAAGACAAATGCTCTTTAGTTAGCAGTGGAGTGTTTTATTGAAAGTGAAATGAAATATGATGCACTAGATAACCGTTTTTAACAATGACATTGTATTCAAATTCAATTCAATGCAAAATGGTTTTTAATGACCAATTAGATTTAATGGTTAATTATTCTTGATTATCTTTTGGTATTTATAGCTAATTAATGGCTATCTAATTTTTTTTATTGATTTGTCATACGCAAATGATTTAATTTACTGTTTTTGCTCTAACTCACTTTAGAATCTTTCTTATTTTTGTTTTATTTTTGTTTTAATTTCTTTTCGGATAAACTCAAAGCTTGAAGGAACCAAACATATAAGATATGAGTCGGGGTGGTCATTTTAGAGACGATATTAAATTATTCTGTGAGAATAAATACGGAATCTCAGCGTTGGCTGCCTCTCACGTTATTATAAAAAACATTAAATGTAACGGACACATTGACACAGTTATAAATTAATGCATGTTTAAAAGAAGGTGAGGATCATCCCATCACCCCCAATTTCAGTTACCCAGGGAGTTTTTCTGAGGATCATCTTCGCAAGCAAATTAACTTTTAACGATGCGTTACTCGTTAATGGCGTCACTCGTTCGAAAGACAATGGATGTTTTGGTAATTTGAATTTTAGCTTCTTTCCTCTCAGGGTCTATTTTTCGTTTAATCAGTGTTTTAAAATAAAGGAAACTGCGGAGTAGAAACGAAGATTTTCTTATTAAACAAAACATAGAGTTTTAGAAAGTCTATTTGGCTTCAGGTATCCGGTTAATTTACCCCCACCCAGCTCAGCTTATTTGCCACTTTGACGAGCCTATCCTGAGATCAGGCTCACAAAAAAGAAAAGAAAATCTTCGTTTTTCCTCGTTTTCTTTTTTTCCATTTTCCCCTTTTTTTTGCTCCTTTTTGCTTTGCTTTGTTTTGTTTATTTTTTGTTTACATAGGGCCTGTTCATAGGCTAGACGAGCTGAGTGGAAGGATAAACCGGCTACCCGAAGTCAGACTAAAACTCGAGGCTTTCTCATGAAGGAAACCCAGAAAGACAATAGAAACGGGTCATCTTACCGCTACTAGGACGCTTCTACATTAATAATCTTCCCTTTTTGTTAATAGGGCCTAAGTAAAAAGATATTGTTTGTAATTGTGTTTTGATTCATTGATTACAGGTTCATCTGCGATTGGCTCAAGGTCTAGGAACAATGGACATGCCCGCATAAGTGGGGGTGTTCAGGCGATAATAGCAATATCTGTAATTGCTGTTGTTGTTGTTTTTATTGGTTATGTTATCTTTAAATGGAGATCAAGGCGTCACCAGCCTGATGGACTTCCATATCATATTGAATTAAACAACGAAGACGGCCAGGGAGAGTTAAAAGACGAACTGTAAATGGTTTTTTTCATACATTGGTGTTCCAAAAAATGTCCCCGAGTTTCATTGAAGCTAGCAGCAGTCTGAAAAGGGATATGATTTTGAAATACATGTTTACACATGTAATAAGCTAACTGGGATATCAACGGTTTGATTTTGGTTGTACATTAAGATATTGCCAAGTTATGACTTCTTAAAACTGGTTTTTTTTAATTGATCGCCAAATTTTAGAGAAATCGACGAGAATAGAGTGATGGGAAAAGGTAATTTTACAATCTGTTTTGTTTTTAAATGGCCTAGCTTCAATGATACGCTGTAGTGGTTGAGGCCACTGTTTGAAATGGCCTCAACCACTAATTTAGTTCTCGTTGGTAACCTTAACCTTTTTAAAAAAAAATAAATTTTAGTTCTCGTTGGTAACCTTATAGTTAGAAATTATCTTATTGTTTTCAATTTTAGCGTGGGAATTTTATGAAATTAGAGTTGCAAAAATGTTTGAAGGAAATTTGACGAGAAAGATAAATATAGGTGTACTTAAGAAATTGTTGTTGTTGAAAATTTACACGCGAAACTTTACAACATTTGTATTGAGAATATTGTATCCATATTTTTTACAAGTGGTGTTTATAAACATTTTCCATTTAGTTATTTATTTATTCATTTATTATAACTAATGCATTGTTGTTGACTTAAAGTTGAATTTGTAGTTTTGTAGTTTACTTTTTCATCATTTGATTGAAGTACTTTTATAAACTCACATCACGCACCTGTTAGGCTCAATTTCTCAGAGGAACAAATGGGAAACAATAGGCAAGCCATTCAGACAAAATGTAACGGAATGTAAATGTTTCTTAGACAAGAGAACGCAGACGCAAAAATTTTCAATTTAATGGGATGGCTTTTGGAAAATATCTACCGTAATTTCCTGCGTATAAGTTGAAATAGAATTTTAACAAAAATAAATAATACGCTGTCATGTGAAATTTGCCTCTTTATATAGAATCAATATTCAATTTTCAAAAAAGAGCTGTCAGAGCAATCTCACATCAAAACTATCTTTCTGAAATATTCCAACGTTGATTATTGACTTTTGTTTATGAATCAGCAAATAAGTTAACACCACACTGTTTTCATGATTTATTTCTTTAAATCCATCTATTCATCAGTATGCAACGCAACAAGGCAATCAACTCGAGGTGATTTGTTTTTGACTCATGAAACATCCGCAAAAATATGGCTTGAAGTCCATTAGATATATGGGGGCAAAGTTATGGAATGGTTTGCCAGTAGAAATTAAATTCTCCCTCAAAAGTTTAATTCAAAAAGAATCTTAATAGTTATTTGCAAAACTCGATTTAAATTAGAAATCTCGATTTAAATGAGATGCCATTGCACAACCTTTGAAACTCGAATTCCAAACTCTTTGATTATTCGACATAAAAACTTAATCAACCTTGATTTTGAAATTCATGTGTTGTTAGTTTATCTACTTAGAGAGCTCTCTTCTCGTTAGTTTATCTACTTAGAGAGCTCCTCCTCTAAGAATTCTACATGCACGTATAACTAAATATTTGTATTTAATTGATTAACTATTGTATGTCCTTGTTATATCACTTTATTGTAATTTATTGTTGTTTTCATTGAATTGAGTTTTTGAGTTATATTAAATGTAATTTATTGTATTAAAAATCAAGATAAATAATGAATAAAAACAAATTGAATGCCATTGAATAATTTCTTGTGAAACGACGTTTCGGGTCTATAAGTACTTTTTGATTCGAAAAAGGGCATAGACCCGAAACGTCGCGGTACAAGAAATTATTCAATGGCATTCAATTTGTTTTATTCATTATTTATCTCAATTGCAATACAATACAATACCACGCGTCACCAAATTATTTTTTATTAAAAATCCAAATTCAACCGATACGCCGGACATTACGGTATAATAAATGGGCCTACCCCTGATATTAACTTAACTGGTTTTCATTGTCTCAAGCAGAGAAATATAATGTTGCATCATCTGTCGATCGAATAAACGTTCGATTGAATGTTTTGAGATTTGAAAAAACCAAACGCCACATTTTATTGGGGTTTGAATACTGTTTGAAGTTGTAGGGTAAATTTGCCTAATCCCTAATGATCTTGAGCACTTTACTGATACATTGTTTTACTTGAATAGCAAAAGGGGAGGTACAAGGAGCATTTGTCGTGCGGAAGGCAAATTTTGCGTTAAATCCTCACTATATCATTTGAGCTTATACATAAAAATATTTACGCATTTTCATGGATTCCCCATTAAATTCCACACAGAATGATGTATACATGTATATGATTTGCCTAAAAGCCGACAGCAGAGAATTAAATTTTTAAAATCACCTCTGGGCCTACTAGGAGAATTTCTGTTCTGAAAAGTATCCATAGAAACGAAGCTAAGTTTCAGCACCACAGAAAGCTTCTTATTTCAGAAATCTCTACACAATGAACCGCAAATTTTGATGGAGACAGGTCAAGTCGCACGCATGCCCTAGCTGCTTCTTTGCAAAGCAAAATTGTGCCGAATAAAGGGCGACCTGCTGTCTTCGGTCATGGTGTTTGTCATGGTATTTTTTTGGTATTCATGATCAATTGATCAATTCAATGAACATGCAATGATTTTGCTGCATGAGAATTTAAAACTTGCAGTTTGTTAACATGGGTAACAGAACACCCGAATATGTTAAATGTGGCTGGCTGGTGAAACATTTTTCATTGAAAAAAGAATTTGCTAAAAACAGCGTGCAAAAATTGTAAATAATAACACATTTCTCTTTTTCTCCAGACTTATTTGCTTAGGGCATTGCTCTGCTCAAATCTCTTGAAATCTCTCAATGGAAAGAATAAGAGCTGATAAGCTTTTGCAGCTAAAATTTGAAATGTTCTAAAGCCGAAATCGACCTTGAAAAATTCAAAACAAATCTTCTGAGGTTTTGAGGAATGACTGACAATATCTGAAACCAAACCATAGGCTTGGCAAGTACGGTTGAACGCCAGCATGACCCTTAATTAACTCATTTCATTTAATTTACAATGCTGCTTGTTTTAATTGGTTTAAAAGGTACTTTACCCTGCAAAACCTACATGTACAACGCGTAGTACAGAATGAAAAGCTGCCGGTTTTCTACTAAATTTTGCAAGCAAATTTATGATAATAATAGTCATTGTATAAATAAATTTTCAACTCCATAGCTCATTATCTTTAAAATCATTTAAATTACAGATGAACAGAAATTAAATTTTCGTTTAAATTTGCTGAATAGACGCTCAGGGGTCAGCGGCAAATGAACGAAGAGTGTCCGCATGCGCGTCGAAAGAAAATAATCCAATTTCAGAAGGAATTTCAAGATACAGACAGCAAAGTTATGGCGGAGATTATGAGGGAAATATAGGAAATATAGACATAGAAATTTCAATTGAATTATTGTAAATATAGTTTAGGTGTTAGATAATTATGAACTGTATGAATTGCGCTGAAAATATGGCTGTGAAACGGAAGGACAAGCGCTATGCAAATGGAAACGTATTTCGACCATTGAGGCCCCCTTCTTCGAATCAAAATCAACCAAATTGGCAACAGGCTTCTGCATGTTCGGCGAGTGGCAGCGGAGCAACGAAAGGGGCTATAATTGTTAGAGAAATGCCATTCTTCTGCTTTGATGTGCTGTTTAGTCATATTTATCGATTAGAGCCTCCAAGGATACCCAACTTCACAAACGATCCTTTGTAAGTGTGTTGTTTTTCTGTTTCCTTTTTTTTTTGTTCAGGGGGGTTGGAGCAGGGAGAACGGCTCGTTTCTTTTCGTTTTAAACCTTAAAAAAGGAGTGTTTGGGTTTAAAATTAAAAGTTTATTTTGAATCGATTAAGTGTTTATCATTGGGAATAATCTTTCTAAAGAATAATTTGGAAAAAGTAAATGATTGTAAGTTTTGAGGGTGATGCTGATGGGAGGTCAAGTCAACGCTTTTTAGGCTTTTCGTCTATCCAGTCAGTCACGAGATAAGATCGAGATAACACCAAGACTCATATTTCCATCGTTCTTTCATCGTTGTGAAATAGCCGTAGTAGGAAAAGGATTTTTTTAATTTACTAAGTGAATTAAAATTAAATGCGTGATTGATTGATACAGAAAATCAAAACTTTTCTGATAAATTGCTAGTGTTGGTTTTTTCGCATATTTCAAATAAAGTTGTTGGCAAACTTCCAAGTAATTATTTTAGAAAATATTCAAACCATTCACGTAAAGAATTAAATTTAATGATTAAATGAAAAAATTTAATAAAAGAGTCTAACAAACATTATTTTTAGATTTTTATGTAAGGGTTTTCCCTCATTCCTTGGGGTTTTCTCTGTTTAAGTTTTCAAAAATATGAATCAGGTTCCCATAAGGATGTTTAAGTTGTTTTCAATCCTTATGCAAATAAGTCTTGTGTTTCTATTGTGGCATGTGTATTCAAGCTGTTAAGCCTTTTGTTTTTGCAATGTTGAAACAGCCAGGATCCAGCCTGAGATTTAAAAAGATGCATGAGCTGAATTTCTACCACAGCAACTGGCAATTCTTTGTTTGGCTTCTGGAGGCTTTTTTTAGGGATGTAGTTGTGGCTTATCTTTTGCATGCATGGTGGCTTTTTGCCCATGTTGACACAAAATTAATATCACCAAAAGCAATATATAAGTTTCTTAGATTTAAAAAAATGTGTAATACCAAATTACACATTTTTTTAAATCTAAGAAACTAAGAAATTTGCCCATGAAGTTATCAGATTTTGAGAACTGAAGTTAAAGTTTCTTAAATTTATTTACGAATTCGGATTAGAAAAATTGATTCTAATTAAAAATGAGTTTTAAGGTGATATTGTATTTCATAGAATAAAAAAAAAATTTCTCATAAGTACTATTTTTCCAGTACTCAAGCTACTTAATTTTTTGGTGAAAAATAAATGTATGCATTTTGTTGTATGAATGATGATTTTTTAAATAACCCATGGATTTAAATTGTGACTTTAACTTTTACACCCAAGGAATGAGATGTGCGAACTCTAACTCGAATAATACCACCCCCTAAATTGCCTAAGATCACCCCCTAAATTGCACCCACCTTTTTTCCTTGTAGCTGAAGTATAAGCCACCTGTATATTATTGTGATGTTTGCAATCCTAGTACAGGAATGCTATAAAGTATTTAAAATACCTAGCAATGAGATCCATCATAAATCTTTTATGTGCATAATGAAGATACAGAAACCAAGGATGATGTCATAATTATGGGATTTAACAATAATATGAGAGCTACACTGTGTGTAAAGTTTTATCCCCAAGGGAAACAATTTTTAATGACATTTTCTTTGTGTTATGTTTTTATTCCATAAAAGACAAAGGTGATAGAAATTTTGTGTGTGGTCATTAAATTGTTGTAGGATCATTCATTACATGATATTGAGTATATATTGAGCTGTGAAATCCATTACCAAGGCTTGAACATACCAATAAAGTACAGCCAGCCTTTCTTTAATATGTTGACATTTTGTATCAAAAGTGTGGAGCATTTCCAGTTCATAAAACTGTGGATTCAGTATATGCATATAATATTGGCTTTAAAAAAATCATTCTGTCACTTTCCATTTCAGGATCTCAAAACATGGTTTGATTGAAATAAAATTGCTGAAATATTGTGCCAAGGTGTTATGAAGGATTAATAAAGGGGGTGCCATGGAGGATTATTTCCTGGATTTCCACTATAAAAATACCTATATCCTCCTGTGCTCCGATGATGGCAGTTTGAATATCTTGTGATATTTATCTGAAATCCTGATTCTTGTAAAAGTTTGCAAAAAGATCTTGATTGTCATAAACCAAAAGCACACTTTACTGTGATCCATTCTCATGGCAGAACATATTTTCCAATGATTATGGACAAAATGTGCTTGTATTGAAGTTTTTTTGTTGGATAATCTTGAAGATTATAAATTTGATTGATTTTACGTATTAACTGCAGACTACTGTACTTTCATTTGTATGTTCTGTGTTGTGTGTTCATGTGAACAAGATTGGGACAGCCAGTCATTAAATAAATGGATGGTTTTGATTTTAAAATGAGAATATTTTGATTTTCTTTTGTAGTCCATTGTTTGTCACATGGAAGATTGGCAAAGACAAAAAGCTTCGAGGTTGCATAGGGACATTTACTGCTTTAAATTTACATCAAGGACTTAGGGAGTACACAGTTTCTAGGTATGTAATCAGAGGATTTTATTGAAATATTACTAAACACCATGTTTCTTCTTTTAGCAGAATCTGCCAAAGTTTTAATTTGATCACAAGCATTTTGACCTAAACTATAATTTTTATTCTGTTACAGATTTATCTTAAACACTATCATCACTATTGTTATGCTGAAGATCTTTATTGTCACATTTTTTGCTAGATCATTTTAAATGCATTTATTAAAGGAGTACCATAAACCTATATACATAATTTGAGAGCATATTTTAATGGGCCTATGCATTTGGGTTCATATAAGGATGAGGTCTTGTGTCAAAGATAATCTTATGATATACACAGGAGATACACATTGTATTGTAATAATTATCATTAATACAAACATGTACTATGTAGATAAAAACAACCAAAATAGGAAATCATTGTTTCAAATTGATGGGCTTTTAGCTTATATTTAGAGGGACTTTAATATACAGAATGACTAGCATATTTGAAAATTGACGGGCTTCTATAAGGGGGTTTATATTTAGGGGCTTAATCATTGGGTTATATTTATCACAATTTACATAATCTGTTTACTGGGTGAAATGCATTGTTTTGTTTTTCATGAAGTTTGATTGTGTTTTTTTAAATTATCTTGCAAAAATACTCTCTGCATTTTGTTTTCTTCCAGTGCTTTCAAAGATAGTCGATTCAATGCAGTTACTGCTGAAGAAATTCCAAAGTTGCATTGCTCAGTATCATTGTTGACAAATTTTGAAGAAGCTAAGCATTGTTTAGATTGGGAGGTAGGATTTATTTTGTTGTTAAATTGATTCAAAATTCGGATATGTTTTGACATCATGAACATTAGTATAGTGTGCAAACTTGCATAGTTGCACTTCTATTTAAAATCATTTCAATGATTTTATGCGACTATACTTTTTTTGCAATTCTGTTCATCTTCTTCATTAGGTAATTTTGTTAAAAATTGTTTCAAAAAGTCACTTCTTGGAATTCAGTGCCAACTTTTTACAAAGCACTTGACAAGTAAACATTAGAGTTTACATATCACAAGGACATTTAATAGCAGTTTTCCCCATGCAAGAAAACAAAAAGAATCTTGCAATGTTTTTGGTTGTTATTTTTTCAATTAATTTTACCCCCTGTTAATTTTCAATTTTCTATTACACTAAAGGCTATCTTCAGTAGGGTAACTGAGTTGGCATATTTACTAAGAGGTCATTCTTACAAGGAACCTAAGACATTTTTTATGAAATTATTTTTTATTTGCTATGTTATATTTTCATAGATTGGAGTGAATGGAATTAGGATAGAATTTTATAATGACAAAGGCCATCGAAAGACTGCCACATATTTACCAGAAGTAGCTAAAGAACAAGGTAAGACTATTTTTTTATAAATTTGCATCTTAGCAAATATTTTATTCACCAAAATCTGTGTTTTCATATTTCTGTTTTGATTTTCTGTATATCTATTTCAAAAGTAAATACTAGTTATCATACCTAATTTTTCAGATTTTCATAGAGAACATTTGTTCTAGCATGTTGCAAATAAAAAACTGAATTTTCAGTTCATCTGACGATATTATTTTTGTCAAGTTATCTTCTATGATCAGTTATACTTGCTGGTACCTATTTGCATAAGGTCTTTGAATATTATGCAATTTTAAAATCAATGTTTTTGGTAGAATCCTTTAGTTTCATAGCACCAGTTTGTAACACCAGTTCTTGTCAAGGAAATGTAAGTTCTATTTGATTCACGTAAGACAAGGATGACGTGATTTTCTTAATTGACTTTCCTTCAGTAGAAGAGAGAAACTCTTTCTTTTGTTACATGGAGCTACCCCAAGCAATAGGTGACTTGTTCACTAAATCCAACAAAATAAATTTTTTTATTTCAAGTATCAGTTAATCGTAAATTACAGTTTGCTTGATTGTTGTTGTCTATATATTTTTTAAGGGCATGTTTTTTTTAGATCTTCCGAGATCTTCCATAAATTCAAGAGAAAAATGCAAAAGTTTAAAAGAACTAGAATTCTAAAAATCCAAAATTTTATTTTGAAACTATTGTTCCCAGGCTCCAAAAGTTGGCGTGTTTCCTAGCGACAGTGGAAAGTTTTCCGACAGCTTTGAATTCTCGGAAACCCTCTGCTTTCAGGAGCAGATGATTTGTTGGAGAGTTTCCAAACCTACCGTTTTCAGAAGATTAACTTTGAATGAGTCTCGAAAAAAGAAGAACACAAATCTCGAAAAAAGAAGGCTACCGAAAAAGAATTGGTACTAAAAAAACACGGCCTAAAGTCCATTTATTGTCTCTCACATAATCTAATAGACTTGACGACGCTTTCTGCAGGTGAAGCATGTCAGTAATTAATTTTTTCCCCAGTTGTTATCAAGAAAATCGTTGTTTTTATAAATTTCGTTTAATTAATCTACTGATTTTGGCTCATTACCATGACAATCAATTTCCAACAGTTGCTGAACGTGAAATTTTCTAAAGTTGAACTGTATTGCCGCATTCACGAAATGCAAACAGTGTTTTAATAAAATATTCTCTTTGAAACGCAACCACGCGTTTGCAACTTCTGCAATGCAAACCACCTTGTCCCAGTGATAGTCAGCTTTTAGTGTTTTCACTGAGTTGCTTTATGTTTTGTTAATAATTAAAGAGCCAATATTTAATTTCTATTTTTTTAATCTGATATCAACGACAACCCAACACCACGAATACATACTAGTCATTAATCACCATAGTAACCATTGCTTTTGACATAATCACCATAGTAACCATTGTTTGAACCTGCCATGATGAATCATAAACCGCAAAAATTTAAAATCGCTATGTTAATTGGCTATTGTTTTCTGCTTGTTCTTCTTGAAACTACTGTACTCAAAAATAGATTTGCTCTTCTCTGCTCGCATTTGAACTTATGATTTTTTTGCCGTTCTACTTTCTTACGGTACCTAACACAAAATGGTTGATGTGATTGTGGCATAGGACTTCTCCGAACGTTGCACTTGTGTTCGTCTTTGACTCAAGCGTTAAACTTAACTTAGATTTATTAATTTTGCCAACTTGTTAATTGCGAAATCGTCTCACAAAGCATCATAAACTGGCGTGGCTTTAAATTCTAGATTTACCATAGATTTACCATAGATTTATCATAGATTTAATTGATATCAACACAGGTAATACTACAAGCCATACAAGTGTAAAGTGTATCATAAACTTACTTGGCTTCAAATTATAGATTTAACATGGATTTATCGTAGATTTAATTAAAATCAACACAAGTACAAGTGTAACGTTACATTATTAAAGACTGCAATGAGAGCATGCAATGATGGCATATCATTGAGTACAAGTGTAACGTTACATTATTAAGGGCATACAATGATGGCATATCATTGAGTACAAGTGTAACGTTACATTATTAAGGGCATGCAATGAGGGCACACTGTCAGCATACTGCTAGCTCTAAATGAATTAATTCAAAAATTGGTGACTCATGGTGCGCCTGATTGGCTAGTTAAAGATAAATACGTAACTGATTTGCTAATTACGCATCGAAGAATCGATGCCCCCAGTGAAGCAGGTTTACTTAAATGAACGCTATTTATGTAAAAGTAAAAGTTTAACCTTGTCTTTCTTCTTTCAACACAGTAAATAATATTTCTTAATTCAGCACATTGTCTTTCTATTTATTATTATTGTCGTTGTTAAATTATATTGGTTTTTTGATAAATGAATTGTGGAAAAAAATGTTGCGTTTTGATTTTAATTAATTTCTTGATTTAAAATTTATTCGTCGTTCTTGTAATCAAAATTGCTTTGCGTGTATTAACTCGAAAATGATTGTGGATATCTTAGTAGTTGTAGTAGAAACTTTCTATCCTTTAGTAGAAAATAGGCCGTATGTTTTCTTTAAATTTCAATGTGAATTGCAAGCTGGATATTGAAAAACTGAAGCACACACGAAGTCGTAAACTAGGCCATGCATTTGTGTCGTTTTTATTATGCATTTCAGGTTGGATACTAAAACGAATAAAGCATGTACTTTAGTTTGAACTAACCCGTACCTTTTCTAAAGATCTTTATTTTACTTTTTAGGTTGGAGCAAAGTGGAAACCATAGATTCACTGTTGCGAAAAGGTGGTTTCAAAGGGCACATATCAAACGAAGTGCGCCACCGCATAAAGTTAACTCGGTATCGCAGCGAAAAAGTGACCGTTAGTTATGATGAGTACATAAACGCGCGTCATCGGTGTCATGTACCAGGATGTCGTAACGCAATTTCGTGATTATGGTGCAGCATAGGACTTTTTAATCTCTCGAGATGTTATACATAGATGACATATGTACACAAGGTGGACCGATCTCTTTTTATATAAACGGTTAATATTAGTATTTATTATTAAAAGTTTTACATGTTGTTGGTGTTGTTGTTGTTGTCGATGTATTTCTACATGAGAACTCGTTCGTTGGAAAGAGCTTTAGTTTTTTGCCATTCTGAAATCGTTATGGAAACAAAACAATTTTTGCGTGTCGCAGCGTAATTTTTCAAATTGAGCAGTTCATTAACAAAATTTAGTTAAGGATTCTGAATTAATTTATTAAGAGTAGTACTTGCACAAGTGAGGCCCTTCTAGGGTGTCAGTGTGTTCTCTAGTTCCGTGATAAATTTACACAAAGTTCCCTTTGGCTTTTTAAGAGTTAAATGGTATCCTGAAAGTTCCCCAAAACTCAAAGGACGCTTTTAATGTTACCTTTATCCCAATTAAAATTATAGAATATGCTCCTAGTACCCTTTGTACCCACCAATAACAATTATAACTTCACTTGTTCCTCAGAACCCCTGAGAGGGCACCACAAATACTTTCCTTTCCAGATTTTCAACGCAAAGAGGGGGGGGGGGGGTTACAAAACCTATGAATTTGAATTATTACTGCCAATTGAATCTATCTATATATCCAAATTGCTAAACCAAAACGTACAGTTGTATGAAGAAAAAGTTTCAAGGCTGCTCAGAGAAAATGCTTTTTTAACCTCAACGCTGAGGTTTTCATGTTTTAGCACTTCAGTTAAAAACTTTTTACATTGATTTTTCTTCCGAATCTCCTCCGTTTTTCGTTGGATTAAAAAGATATTCTCAGTTCTCAATATGAATTAAAAAGAAATGGACTTGGGGCAAGTCTATAGAAATAGTGATTTCCACATTTCAAAAAATTGAACACCGCATTAAGTATCATGAAATTATTTTTGGTTATTGTTGCTTACTATGGAAATTACTTAAACTATACAAATACGAATGATACTAAGCACGAATGCTCCCTGTGTTGTTGATGAAAGCAGGAAAAAATTTGTCACGTCAATTTAGGAAAACATTACAGGAGAATCATCCGTGCAAAAATAAAAACATTAAGAACATGCTCAGCCTCAGATCCAACATTTCCAAAAAAATTAACACTGCATTTTGTATTGTGAAATTATTTTCTGTGATTGTTACTTACTATACAAAGTAATTAAACTATGCAAATACGAATGATAAGCAGGAAAAATTGGACACGTCGTCAATTTGGGAAAACATTACAGGAGAATCATCCGTGCAAAAGAAAACAACTTGAGAATATTTCAGCTACAAATTTTACGAAATTTATGAACATTGAGCCTCAGCAAAAATTACTTGGTTCTTGGAAAAAAAGAGTGTATGTCAAGACATTTTAAACTGTTATTGACAACTTCATTAAATTATATAAAAAAAACAAATTGTCGTTGCGTGTAGTGCGTCGATAATAACAAATAAAGTCTTAAAATTTCGACATATGCAATGAGTATTTTTAAATTTCTTGACAGCGTTTTGAGCTTGTCTCCTTACGCCTGATCATTATATGATGGGAATGTCTTGACACCATACCGTTTGATAAGGTTATTTTTCCAACAAAATATTTTGTTTTCAAATAGTATCTTATTATTTGAGAGTGATTTTGAGAACGACAAACACTGGAACCAAATTTTGGTACAAAATGTTTGTCGAACCAAAGCGTATTCTAAATGATACCTTCATTAAAACAGCCAGTTAACCCTTGCAGCCCCAAACCGAGGGCTATTTGGTCCAGGAAAATTTAAATATGAGCCTAACTTAGTATGAAAATGAAGGTTATTTCATGTTTTATTCAGCCCAGTCTCCCAACCGATGGGAAATACTGCGAAGGAGGATTTTTTTCTCACTTCGACAGCTAAAAATGGCGACGAATCAAGCATTGGTGCTTGGCGTCGCTTTGTCCATTTTGTCTGTTCTGACGCTCAGAGATTTGTTTCCATTTCAAAGCAATACTGAAGTACAAGGACAAAGTTCAATGTCTTCATCTGATAATGCGAGAAAGAACTTTGCTGGACCAGCTATTAAGTTTTTATTTTGGTAAGATTATCAGAATTAGATAGATGACGAAATGATGTTGTGTTGTGTTGTTGTTTCTGGTTGCATGATGGATCTGTCTTTCGTTGGTTTTGTTCACATAGATTGTTTACGCCATACGCCACATATTACGCCAGTTTCTATTGTTTTACAAACATGCACATTTTCCTTGTCTCTTGATGGGAAACAAAGAAAGCCTAAACAAATAACTAGAAAAGCCTGATCAAGGTAAATTTGGAAAAATTTGGGTGTTAGTTAGAGTTAAATTTAGCTTGTTTGGGATACTCATTTTCCTAAAAGAATTGCAAAACATAGAAACAATAGGTAGATAGATACAATCATACAAGTTAATCTCACTTTTTTCTCAAACTTCTGTGCAAGAAACCCCCAGAATATCTTTACACAATTAATCCCCTCCATTTCCTGATACATAGATTTCAAAATTGCATATATACAGTGCCCCTCTCACTACTGGCAAGTCATTCATTTTTGCATTTTTAACCCAATCGCAGGCGGAAAGAATTCAAGTGAAAACTTTATAGCTTGAATAAGCTATTAAATTTGAACCCCAATCAGGCTTTTATAGTATCCCTCTGACAAAAATAAAATTTGATTTTAAATATAATACCTCCGAATATAGATTCTTCATGTCAGCTCAGAGAAAACAAATCGGTTTTACATCTTTCTATTTAATGCAAAATCGAAGGGCTATTTGAAAGCTGAATATTTGCAATAGTTTTTTTTAACAAATTAGAAAGCTGAATATTTGTAATAGTTAACAACTGATTATTTTTTTAGTATTTCCTGAGGCTACAGACGTGTATTTGAGGATTATGCTCATGTAATCAAGCAGAGATTTCCTCAAATGCAAATAAGTGGTGGAAATTTTCCTCCTGGTCAGCTTCAACAAACGCTGGCAAACATAATTGGATTTACAAAAATGATGTTGTTGGCAATTATAATTTTTGGAAGCCAGTTAAAAATCTTTGAAAGGCTTAACATGGAACCCCCACCTATATATGTCTGGGCAACTCAAAATAAGGTGGGTGTTTTTCATTTTATGCAACTAATTTTAATTTTGTTTACTTCATTTTCATGTTTACTTCTTGAGGGCCTGAAAATTTGCTTAAATGGAAGAGATTTTCATTTGAAATTAGTACTGATGGTGCAATGTTAACAAAAACAGATGGTAAACAGGTTTTGCATACACACTCACTGATCATGGTAATTTTTGTCTCACAATCAACTCTCCTCAAAGCAGACACCGACGGAACCCAATTTATGGTGCCTGCTTTCAAAAGATGTTTGCCCTTTTGAGAGAGATAAGTTTTTTTTAAATTGATGCTTCCAGCACACTTTTTGTTTTTCAATCAGTTGTCACGTTTGTGGGGGCTTATAGAAAGAGAATTCAATGCACCTAAGTCATTTGTTTGAATTTGATACACCATACTAGCAAGGTATAAAGAAAATCTTTTTTGTTTGTAGATATATGCTTGTATCATTTCATTTTTCTTGAGCAACATGATTGAAGCTCAGCTTCTGTCCACGGGAGCATTTGAAGTCACCCTCAATGGTATGTGCATTTCTTTTTTGAGAATATCTTCTTGATGCTATTATTACTCATTCTGCAGTCATTCAAGTCCCCTGGTAGAGCATCAAACCAGGGGATGAATATCTAGTTAGAAGGCTGCAAATAGCTTTAGCACCCACAGAAAGAGTGCAAATGAACCTCTTTCAAAGTCAGTCTTTTGAATTAGATTTTTGGTTCAAATTGGATTGAAAAATTCAACTTTTTTCTGGTAAATTTATTCAATGTGTCTTATGAGTTCAAGTTCAATGTTCAATGTGTCAAATAGTAATCATATTCTTTTTTCTGGGTATTGAGCTATTTTTGCAACCCTCTGTCTTTCATTTGAGTCCCTCCTGTCACAATTTTTACCCACCATTACATGTCTGGTGTGTACTGTCTTAGCTACCATGTGTATTCCCTTTTGGAAGATGTCTGGGAAAGAGATTGAGACTGTTGGCTATTAATGCGAAAGCTGCCAATGATACTAATGAGCCAACTACTTCTAGGTATCTTGAATTATGTAAAACGTATCTTATTTTATTTAGATATGCCAATTTGGTCTAAGTTACAATCTGGACGTGTTCCTCAGCCTGAAGAATTATTTGATATTATAAATAATCACATGCAGATGGCAGCAAAGCAAGGAAATTTATAAGAAAAAAATGTTTTGTAAGTTTATTATTATCTACATTTATTCTGTTTAATTGATGGTTGTATTTGTTATTTTTAATTGATACAAGGTGTCTTGAATTAGTTTATTATATATTTACATTAGTTGTATTTAATGGGTTCTCATTCATATTCAAAATTTTGTCCATGTTATACAAAATAACACAAAAATATAGCAAAAATAGGTCTTTAATTTAAATTACTTTTATTTATTTTTAGATATAAAATTGCATTTAATGGTAATGTATTACAAATCTGTCATGGAGTTTGGCATAACTCTGTTCATGAAGAGCCATGTTGAAAGTGCCTTGTTTGCACTGTCTTGACTCTGATATTCAACACAGATGTTATACAAATGAAACATGATAAGAAGATTGAAGTTATAAACTAACCATATGCAGTAAAATTTTATTTCACACCTCTGAAAATTTATGATCATGAAATGCTTCATGATGCTTCCAAAACTGAGTTAAATGTAAACTCTAAATGCAAACTTTTTAAATTTGCCCCAAGGGAAAAAGAAATTTACAAAAATCAATCCATCAAAGACAAGCTGTCTGAAAATATTAAAATTAAGTTATCTTCTTCAATTCTTCCTCAAAATATTGCTGATTCACATTCGCTGATCATGAAATTTTAGAGGTAACATTTACAGTATGCACCGTTGTGTAAACTTGTGTAAACTTTGTTGCAATTTATTAAGTTTAGAGTAAATATATTTCAAAAATAAATGTCTGGTTTACTGTAAAGAGTTTCTTGTTTTTAAATGTGTTACTACTGAAGATTTAAATGTGTGCTAATTTGACAAAGTACCATGATTATAAAGGGGGCAAGGAATAATAGGTATGAAGACCACATAACAGTTGTAAATTTTATTTTGCTTGTCCAGATTGGAAAAAATGAAATCATAACTTTAAAATGTTAAATTCTAGCACTTGACAAGTAAAATTAGGATCATCTTAGCTCCAAAATCAACCTTCATCTGAAACTACTGAGTGTTTACAAGGGACTTTTACTCTGTTTGGACCATCTTAGCTCCAAGATCATCCTTCATCCGAAACTACTGAGTGTTTACAGAGGACTTTTACTCTGTTAGGATCATCACAGCAGAGAATTAACTTTTAACAGTTGTTAAAGGTGTCATTTGTTCTAAAGACAACAGCTCGTCAAGGTCATTTGATCTGAGAATAATTGATTTTTTAATGCGGGTACCCGTATCATTCTAGATGAAGGCACCCAAAGAAAGACATGTTTACATGTAAGGCGAATTATCTTTAGGGTTATCATGGCGCAGAGGCACGATAATTTGGGATCCAATTTTAGAGTAAAATTTGGTTAAGTTAGCCTAGTTGGTTAAGGCGCCTGACTCACGATTGTAAGGTCGTGGGTTCGAATCCCACCAAATTCCAACCAAAAAGGAATCACGAAGTGTGGTCACATCAAGAAGAAGGACCCTGGTCGCCCTGATTAGTTTATGCTTGTGCTATACAGAGGGTTCCCTGCTTCCAGCGCTGAAACCCATAACTTGCAAGAATAGCAAGTGTTATGTGCCTGAAACTAAAATTCGGGGTTTCCTCTTGAACAAAACCGTGAAAACCAGTAGAAGCAGATTATACTGCCGATAGAATGATCCACCCTCCATTAAAACATGCACTTGGTACTTATTTGCTAGTGTGCCACTGATGTGAATATATTACGCGTACACTGCGAAGGTATACAGCAATTTATCTTGAAATCGGAGAATCATCTCTAGGAAAAGCTAGCAATTTAAAAAGCAGACATGAAAGAATATGGGATTTTATTTTACTTACTTTGAGGTTGATTTTCCAAAATCTGTTTAGCTAAAAACATTTCTCAGCATTTTTATTTTAACGTTTCTTTATGTTGTTTTTATTACAGCACGTGAAATTTGATCTTGAAATCGGAAAATCATCTCTAAGATAAGCTAATAATATTGAAAAGGAAATACAATAAAGAATAGGGGATTTTATTTTACCTACTTTGAGGTTGAATTTTCAAGACCTGTTTAGCTAAAAGCATTTCTAAGCATTTTGATTCTTTTTAAACCGATAAGCCACATTTGCAAGTGAACTTTACTTGAAGATCTTGTTTGAAATTTATGATTTTTTTCGGCAAATCATCAAGTCTATCGAAAATCAATCATACATGATGTGTTGGAAGTAAACATAACATGCATCCTTGGGTTTGTCTTAGCGAAAATACATTGAATGGGAAATACGTGTGATGACAAAGAACAGAAGTTGCTTTACACAAAACGTCGTATTCGGGAGGAATTTTTTGTTCCAACTAAGAGAATTTAAGGACACGAAAATATTGTTTGAGACGTTAGAAAGGCAAGAGAGTTTTTGAGACATTGCAATAAAGGATAGGCATTGAGGTACAGTTACAAAAACATGGCTGCATTCTTACTGCCTGTCAACCAAAATATACTTCACGAGAGACGCAAGAGTCTGTCTCCGGCTTTTAAGATGAAAAACCAAACGAGCAAAAAAGATGTCTTAAAGTTAAAAGAACCTATTGAAAAAGAACCGAAAAGAAGACAATCTACACCTCAGATGCCAATGGCTGATGTTCTTTTTGGCCAAGCTCTTTTTAAAATAAGTGACCATGTCAAAGATGTCTGTACTGGCTTACCAATTGAGCCCTTGCCTACAGCTCAAATACGAAGCAAAAATGTTAATCATGCTCCTTGCAAAACATTAGAATTATCGGAAGAAGAAGAAATGGTAGGAAGCATTCTACTTTTTAAATATTATTTTAAATCCATTATTACTTTTTCATTAATTTTATTTCTTCAAGTGTGGCGTTTTTAACCAAATTTTAATATCAATATTTTTATATTTTTCTTCTCTTATTTGTTTGCAGGAGATAGTTACAGAAGCTTTGCGATATTTTCCATCGAAAACGCATGCTGTTTTGGAACCCGAGTTTCTCGAAGAATTAAAACGCTATGGACATATTTACATGTACAGGTTTAGACCAACGTTAAAAATGAAGTACGTCTGTAAAATTATTCATTTACCTTGCAAATGTTTTCATTCACTGCAACCTAAAATTTAATTATAAAAGGTGAAGGTAGATGACTGTTAAGATGTTAACTCGTTCTCACCCGGATTTATTTCCAATTAACAGGAAAATCCTATGCAAGTTTCATTTTACAGGGGGTCGCACATACAAACCAACTTAATTCAAAAGATAAAGTTTCGTTGAATGATTTGAAATTATTATAATGTTTTTGCTGCATTTACCTCCTGAAAATATGACGTTGTACGTTCTTTGTCAATGGGCCGTATGTTCCTTCCCGGGGGATAGGGTTAAATTAAAAAGAGCTGTCATGTTTGGAACGAAATATTTTCGTTCAACTCAGGTGCGATAAACGTATTAATAATGTCTTTTTTGATTTTTGCTTGGAAATTAGTTTGGAACCATTTTTCATCATTTTAAATAAAATTCGTTTAATTTGCTGTGCTAGTTAAAACCTTGGTTCAACTGGGAAGGTAAGATTTTTAGTAGTTTAATAGTGAACTAGTTTTTTTAATTTTGATATTTTTATTTCCAGGGCGTATCCACTGTGTCATTATCCAGTAGTAACACACCAGGCTGCAGCAGCAATGCAAATGATCATGGGAATGTTAGATCCAAAATCTGCTAAAGTAAGTTTCTGCTTATCGCACAAATTATTGTTTTCAAATTAAAATTTTTTTTTAATTAGCAAGTGTTATTGTACTTTGTTTATTGTTATTGTTACCGTACTTTGTTTTCAAAATATTTATTTCTATTAGTATCATTGTGATTAAATGTTTATTGAGGCTCTCGTGAAAATCGATCCTGCAACTTGAGAGTCACCTTATAATACAAAACAGGTCATCTATTTTGTACGCACGCGTGAATTTTCGAAAATTAGACTTTTCTTCTTTTCACGCAAAAGAAAAATAGACAACGCCAACAATAACAATAGATGTGCTCTTTCAGTTTACCCCTCTCCCCCCAGTGCGTACGTACTTTATGGATGCTCCCATATCGTATCAAAAATAACAATAAAATCTGAAAATAACTACAAAGGCACGCTTTCGGCCTACTCCTTTCCTCTTTTCCCTTGCTGCGTAAATACTAGATGGATGCCCCCTCCCCTAAAAAGATCTTTCTTATCTGTCTCTGAGGAACAACAGTGATTTCACTACTGTTTTGGCAATAACGCAACTCTCTTACTTTGTCTTTATTTTGTGAATACAATTTTATATATGAAGTGAAAATAAATTTTAACTTTTTAGTATCCACATGAATTGATAACATACGATGGAAAGGGACAGGTTTTTCCCAACTGGGCACAAGTGAGTGACATATGTTAATTTATGTCTATATTTACTAATTTATTAAATTCACATGATTAAAGTTAAAATGATGATTTTATGACAATTTGGTTTCATCATTCAGTCCCCAATAACGATGACGATTTACAGTAGATCCCCACTGTCAAGAAACTGCAAATTAAGAAACTAAGGCTTAAGATCTTTAGGAGAACAAAAGAAGTACAATAGAATAGAAAGTACAATAGAATAATTTGATAAAAAAAGGCTGAAGAAAAATATCCAGTTTCTTAATAACATGGAATTTCTACTGTATCGATAAATTGAAATAAAGAATTTATCATTTTTAGAATGAATAAATCTTTTTTTATAGAAGTTGAATAATATTTTTAGAATATTTATTAAAAATGTTTAGTTTTGGATAACAATGCATTATCTGTCAACAATGACTGAAGACCAAACCCTCGTCATTTATTCTGGACACCCAACTGGTTTGTTTCCAAGTTTTCCTTCAGCACCAAGAGTCGTTGTAACCAATGGTATCACAAAGGTAACTAAAATCCATTTTTTCAGTGTGGTAAAATAACATTTTGGAGAGAAAGGTTGGATCGTTAAAGCAACAAAGCTTTCCGACTATTCTTGACAAAAATTTTGGAATTTAATTTTTTGAATAAACATTTTTTGTGTTAAATAATCTAAATGTTTGTTTTTGATTTTATGATTTAATTCTCTTTTTGATTCGCTTTCTTTGGTAAGATCAGGGAACATTCTTTCATAATTCAATGTTTACTTTTGAAGTTTATTTTGTGTGCAGACTTAAGTTTTATTATTTTTATTATAGTTGGTTGCACTAAATTTTTTGGAATATCGTTTTGTGAAAGATTACATTTTTTAGAAAATTATAAAAAATCTGGGAATATATATTAGATTATGTTTTTAAAAAAGTATGAATGCTTGGATATTAATTAAACAAGCGGCAATTTTGAAAAGCTTTTACTTAAAGAGCCTGTTCACTTCACACGCGGTGGGCCACCTTACCTGAGTGTTTTCTTTTAATTCCTTTATTTATAGAAAATAACAAAGATGTAGCAACATAATGTGGCTAATTTAAACTAACTGAATAATTTTACAGCGAGTAAAAAATGAATAAAATAGGCTACGTCACTCAGGTGGGATGATTCTCAGCTTGTAGTCATATGAGGATTTTCGTCCCAGCAAAGTGAGCCAGACATTTCATTCGATGATGCCATCAATGAATAACAATCTTTATTGTTGTTGAATTCGCGCATGCTCACTACTGACGAACTCATCTCATCTGGTTAGGCTGGCTTATTGAAGCGTGTGTGTTCATATGAAAAATCTCCATCTTCTCAATTTATTTTTTGTTAATTTTGCTCTGAAGGAGTTCTATATGTTTAGGTGAAATTTTAACTTAACAGTCTTTTCGTCGTCCTTGTCATTTCATTTTATTTCATTTTTGTCGTTCTTATCATTTCATTTTATTATCTACTTCGCCGAAAGCATCTTTGTAACGGTGTTCTTTTCTTAAAAACACATGTTTCTTGAATGCTTGCAATCGTTCTAATTTTTTCAGCTCGCAAAGTCTCCATCATTTCCAGAAGGTGATATCTTTTCGACAGGAGTGGCAATGTTTGGTAACATTGGCCCGCAAGCTGTCGTTCATGCGACAATGGCAAGTATAAATATTTCATAATATTTTGTAAACCCGCTAAATTAGATAAAACATTTAAAAAGCTCATCTTTTCAATATACTAATTAAAATCACTTAAATTGGGCTTACAATATTATGAGAAGCATATGTATTCAAATATCATCATCGTTGCATCATCTTTGCCGAATCAAAGGTTGGACGCCTCCATCTGGAAAACCTCTACTGACATTTCTACGCTTACGAAATCCATCACGATCTATAGCAATTTTGACATTTCCCCTGTCCACCTCCCAGCGTTATCAAAGCACTGCATTTGTGGCCTTTCTGTCCCTCGAGTACCTGAATAAACTCGTTCAAGCTCAGCTCTTGAAATATCGATCCATTTGCTCGTCTTTCTGTCCAACTTACCCAGAACATTCTTCTCCATATCCACATTTCAGCTGCGTTTATTCTCTCTTCGTCTCTCTTCTTTACCGTCATCAACATGATCCAGATTAAAGCGCGTACTAGCATGACTTTTACTTCTTTTCTCTCCTCTATCCTTTCAGTGTGTCTATTCGTTTCCTTAGTTTCCTTTCTGTTAAAGACATTTAAATTGTCAAAATTCTCTTGCATTACTTTTTCCACACGTTTTAGCCATTTCTGTATTTGTATTATGTTTCGGGCAACGCTAATTACTGAGTTTAAATACCGAGTTTAATGCTGAATACCAAGTTTAAATACTGAGTATAAATGCAAAATACCGAGTTTAAATACTGAGTATAAATGCAAAATACCGAGTTTAATTACTCAGTATAAATGCAACATTTTTGTGGCAATATTTTTCGCTTTTAAATTTAAGCCTATACTGAACTATTCGTTTAGTCATTTTTATTTTGTTGTTTTTGTTATTTTGTTGTTTTTGTTGTTTTTATTGTTTTGTTGTTTTGTTGTTGTTGGCACTCCCACTTGTGTTGAGTAAAATGTTAGTTTTTTTCTTCTTTTTTATATCTTCAACAGCAACAGCAACTTTCTGATTGTACGGTAAACGTGGATTAAGCACAAAACATTAGTCCACAAGTATGCCAGTCACAAATTAAATTGTATTAATTGTTTGGGAAATAGATGACTTCTCGTGCTTCACCTCTATTATAGTGACTTGACTTTTTTGTATCATAATATATATTGTAAGGATCTAACGTTTTTTGTAAATCGATTTTCATTCAAATGATTTATAGATTTATAACAAGTACTTAGTGTAGCCGCATATTAGTAGCACATAGTTGGCATGGGTATAAGGAATTTTGCTTACACCTGAGCCCTTTGAGTGAGCCCACTTGCCAGCGAAAGCAAAGAACACATTACGTAATCTATTTTATGTCAAACACATATGTTAAATACAAATTCCCTATACCCGTCATTAATTATAGAACCAGCCTAAATAGAAGCTTTCCCAAGTTTTAGAGGTAGTGACCAAACCGAGAGCCTTTATTTCAGAAATCGTTTTGTATTTTACCCAATTGTAGAGACATTAATGATAATTTGTTGGCAAAGGGCGGTATTTATGATGTAAATCCAATATTACTTTCATTCATTCAGAATTTTGGAAATTATTTTTATGGGGTACCAGTTACCACATCTAGGGACGCATTGGTAGTCGTTCAAGGCATTATTTATCTCTAAAAAGTAGCTTTATTTTGTTTCACTGCCCAGTTTTTGCAAAATACCCGGGGGAGGGCACTTAATATATTTTTGGTACGGGGATGTGCCGCCGATATGGATGAGTTTGATGGCAGTAAATTCTCTAAACATGGGTATGATTTTTAGCAAAAATGCTTTAATGTTGGGTTAGATTTTAAAAATGTTTGGTGATTTCGAATGAAACACAACATTGATATTGGGTATACACGAAAATTTTAACATTAAAGATGGGTGGGTTTATAAGATTTCTGCGGCACATTCCCGTCTGACGGTGGGACATGAACCCCCGGGCAAAATACTCGACTATCCCTTCTTACAAACTATCAAGTCTAGAGGTAAGAAATTTAGTCAGCCACACAAGCGACGTACATTTTCATTCTTTTTGTCCCGTCCAATAATAATTTTTATCATATTTTAACCAGTTTAAAAATTCACAATTTTTGTAATTGTAGGTACTTACAGATTTTTACGAAACCCATTTTCGAGGTTTCCTCAAATAAATTTGTGTTTATTGCATCAAGAGTCGAGTTATCGTTAATGTTAGGATTTTTGAACTTTTTTGAAATTAATGAATTAAATGTCACAATTTCTATCATTGTCTTGAATATTTTTTATGCGAAACCATCACAGACATCCCGTGGTTTTAGCCAGATAGTAAAATTTCTTTTCTCAATGTTCGGTACAAATTCATAGGGAGATACTACCAGATATTATTTATCAAAATTTGTTCTATTGGTTTGCTCACAAACAATGCTCACCAACAACATTTAAACATTCTCTTTCTTGTGTCCAATCATGGTTTTAACGTTAAATGTCTTCCAGAAGAGTGTAATAGTTCACACGAACAATCTTTGGCAAATAATATTTGGTACTGGCTACCTGTGCAAAAATATAGCATTTTTATTATAAATTGGCACCCTTTTTAGCTCCAAATTTTTAGCTCCAAAGCAGACTTAAAATTTGAAATTTGGGCAATTGGACGAAGTAGCAATTTTTAATTTAGAAAACCTGAAATTCATTCCATTCATTAAATTAAGATAACTTGGAAAATTTATTACTTCTTCCAGAACAAATGACCAAAAAGGAATGGAAATGGTGTTATGTTACGTGTTTCCATGATAATACAATTCTGGGGAAATGGAGAAATGGAACTGAAAAAGAAACAAGACTGCATAGGTTTTAGCGTCAACGGATTTCTTTTTTAATCCGAGAAAATGGAGAAAAACGAACGAATAATGAAAAAGAGGAGAACCAAAACTACAGAATGTTTTCCCGCTCTTTCCCGTTTTCCTTCGCTTTTTTTTCTCAGTTCCTTCGTTAAGTTCTCAGTTCGCTCAGCTCCTTTTCTCGGATTAAAAAGGAAATAGAGTTGGGGCAAGTTAAGGCTTTGACCTACCATTCAAGACTGCTACCATCCCTGACAAAAATATGTGCGCTAATATTTTGCTTACAGTATAAATTAGCTAATGCTTTTGGGTGGTATATTTTTAGACTGACCCCCCCCCCCGAATATCGTGTATCAAAGAATACCCCCAATGAAGTACAGAAACTGGAGATGACATTTTGGCGCAAAATCATCTCGCTATGGGATTAAAATTTATCTCTGGATGTTGAGATTTTAAGCGGAGCTGACCAATGATTTATCGGCGGCATGTCTGATCCGATGGGAGCTAAAGCATCCAAGCAAGAAAATGGGTTCGAAGGAGTGCTGGTTCATGGTATGATTTTAGTCTGCTTTGAATTAATGTATTTTTACTTCGCCCAGTTTTTTGCAGCAATGTAAAAGCATTTAATAGTTGCACCGCAATTGGGCTACGAGTTACGTGTGAAATTGGTTTGTGGTGTGACAAAAAAAAGCCGGGCCTAAATTTTCTTTCGTTGAGAAGAGAAGCCTCCTTCATCTGCTAGTCATATTGCTCTCGAACGGGTAACTTGTATCCATGTGCTGTTTGCTGATGATACAAGCTGGCATGATAAATCTAGGAAGATGACTCAACTGAAAGAGGCTTTAAATGAAGAACTCCAAAATTAGACTTATATGGCTAAAAGCAACAAACAGTTTTTAAAAATAGGCGGTAATTTTCGTACAGCGGTAGATTTCGTACACATCAACTTTAAAGTAAAATTTTGATGCTACATTAATTTCGAACTTACCAATACATCAGTGTACATCACCAATACAATATTATATTTTGTGTCAAAACATCTTTGTTGTGGTAGTTTATTTATGCCTTTTTGTAAACTCAAATTGTGTTTATTGCAACCAATAACTATCTTCATTAATTATCTCCATTATGCCTGTCAGTAATGAATATTGGATAATTTGGATTTTCCTTAAAATTATTTGGTTTTCATCAAATTTCCCTCCAATTTCCTTAAAATCTTCATTTCCTTATTTTTCCTTGCAATCAGAGAAATTTCCTGAAAAGAGGAAATTTCCTTCCTAGTGGAAGCACTATAAATACTTTTTTTTTGGGGAGCTAAATTATGGAATAGTCTTACTTGTGAGTCAAGGATAACTCCGGAATTTTACATTATTTTTAATTTTCTTATATTTTATCTTAATTTTTGAACTTTTTTATATTATATGTAATTAGAGTCTTTTAAAATTGTAAATTAGGTTTGTTTTAACTATTTTTTATAGTAATAAATTATTGTATGTATTAAATGGGGGGGGGGGGGCTTTAAAGGGTTACCCTCCTAAAAAGTTTAATGAGATGAAAAAATGAAATAAAATTGTTTTCCCATTCAAATAATAATCATATCAATATTAATACAAACACCGTAACTTTAACATGTTTTTACATGGCTAAATATTTGTATTAAACTAACCAAAGTAATGAAAGAAAAGAATTTGTTTAAATAAAATAGGCACAAGAAATCTGTGGTTCATCAAACATTTTTGGTATAAATAATAGTTGTTTGCTTTTTTAGTTCATAATTTGTTTGATTCTATACCGGATTACCCAAAAAATAGTTTCCTTCTTTGACAGGTAATATATAATCGTAGGATTGACAGATTGACGTGATTCAAACATATTTTCAAAGCTGAAACATTAACTTAGATATTATCAATTTTTGGGAATTTTTTTGATATTTAAAATTTGTTCAATATATGGATTTTATGAGTATATGCGATTGTATAATTAACAAAAAGCAGCAAAACGTGGTCATACGGTAGCCATCTTTATTTTAATCTCTTGAATCACTTGAATAAATAATGTTTTTGTTGGCTTGGGAATATGAATCTTGTTTTTTTTTACACTTGAGACTTCTCTACAGTATATTGATTGGCCATGCTCATAATGTGTTTACTATTCCCAAGACAAAATGAAAGAGATTTCTCATTGTCTCGTGGTTAAAATCACCCATTTTTGACCAATTTTAAATATCTGAAAATCCTGAAAAATAGGAAATATCTAAGTTAATTAATGTTTCAGCTTTGAAGCAATATTTGAATCAATCAAATACCTTTTGCTTTGCAGGAATATTGCGAGATTTTGTTCACATTTTGTTATAACTTGTTGATAAACTCTTTCACCTGTTTGTGGTATGTTTGGGTTTAGTTGAAAATAGAGACTAACACTCTACAAGAAAGTGGATTTCTTCCTCTATCAAATATTGTACAACCACAATTTTTATTGGATTGCCTAATCTAAAACAACTGAACAAACATACAAAAACCATAAGGAAAGATGAACCACGGAAAGATGATTTTTATTGAACGCTATTCTTAAAAATTTTGCTACTATTGAATCCAAAAGATGCTCAGTAAAAAGATAAACATATATTCATTTTATATTCAGTCAAAATTTTACAATACAAGGTACTTATCTAATGCTACTTACAAACTACTTTACTATACTACAAGGACGAATACCATGGAGAGCAAAAATCTATGGCAACTTAGCAACCTTAGTATAGATATGGTATAGAGAATAAGAATAAAGAATTACAAGAAACGACTAACAAAGAAAGAAAGTGTACAAAAAAGGATTTTGTGGTT
>JAYJMH010066301.1:0-11628 GCA_036873815.1 Phacellophora camtschatica | reverse complement strand
TTCATTTTATATAGATCTTCAAGTTTAAGCATGTGAGCTTCTTTGTGCAAAGAGTTTGTGGAATATTTTCTGTCTTTAAAGAGCAGAATACGAAAAATTCTATTTTGCTTTTGCTGTATTTGATTTATTGGGAGCATGCATTGTGTTACCTTAGGCACTAAACGTAGAAAAGTGATGCCATTGCCACCACAACCCTACATTTATCAAACTATTAAACCACATGGAGCTTGCCAAATTTTATAGATGAAACTTTTTTATTCCAATTCCAATTGACTCTATTTCTATGTTCCACCACAACATCGGTGGGCTCCCTGTGCTACTACCGAACCAAGCCAAGCGCAAGAACTTTACCGAACCAAGCGCAAGAACTTTACAACAAAATTCAACAGCAAAAAACAAGAACTAACCTCAATATCAATGGGACTACATTCTTTGGCGAAAGATTTCATGGCATCCAAAATTGGTCTGTATCCTAAAAATGTTAAAATGTGTAAAAATCTAATATTTGAAGTACAGTAGAAATTAGCATGAAAGAAACTACATATTTGGGTAGAAATACAGAAATTGCCAGGCTAAAAAGAAGAAGGGTTAGTTAAGAACTAAGGTTACTGTACTTAAAAGAAAAATGGATTTCTGGTTTTCATCATGTTTCGATGGTTCAGTCATTGGATGGGCTACATGTTTCTTTTATTTCATTTTGCAGTTCATCGTTTTCACCGTCTTTTTAGCATCATTTTTTTGTAAGCCTTATTTCTCAGAACAGGATTTTGGGACACTAGTGTATCTAACGGCGGACCAATTGATTTCAATGAAATTTCACACACGGTCACAAAGCATTGTACATCAAAATTTTCTTTTACCAAATTCAACACTCCAAATTTTACGAGGTTTTGAAATAAGAAATGACCTTGGTAACCATTAACATTTATTTTAATGTTGGTTATTCCGAGATTACACAATATATAAGAATTCCTTGACATGTTTCTATTGTTCGTGACCTTCAGTGTTTCAGGGACACACACTGGTTTGGTCACATAGCAAGATATGAATTACGCAAAGCTGTTTTCACAAAAGGATGATCAAATATTCATTAAATCTCAGCTGTACAATTTTCGCTTTTTAATGACCAAAATCCCAGATTTTTTCTGGATTAACCATCCCGTATTCGCATACAAAGTAATAGTATAAAGCAGTCCTATTTCAGATTTTAATTTATTGAATATAACATAACTTGGCTGTTAAAATAATATCTATAGGGTGTCCATAACACCCTAGACTTGCCTCAAATCTATTTCGTGCCAAATTATGCGAATTTCTGCCATGCATGGCATGTGTAATTTTACACCATAACTGGATTTATAAAAAAGTAAACCTGTACATCTGCAAATGTTTCCATCAAAAGAATCCTCGATGTCCTTTTCGTTATCTCCAAAAGACTGATTTGCAAGCATACTAAACATAAACAAAAAATATACAATAATGCGGCATGTAAAACCAAAATGAATATGAATCGTGATGCAATGTAAATAAATGACGATGCCGTTAACAACAAATAAATTTCTTATCTGATGATATTTTGGCACTGTTGCATTACAACGTTGCTACCATTAATGCGCAACACAAACACACAAGCTTTGGTAGCCTTTCTCAAAATCTATTTTTCATGACGTAGCGGGAAAATGTTTGGGCAGTTGGTCATGTGCACCCTCAAGACTTTTGCGCCTTCGCATTTTCTTTGCTTTTCATTAAATTTGGAAAGCAGCTGGAAAAAGCGCCAATTGATTTTGGAGAATTCCTCTTTCGACGATTAGAAATGCCCTAAATGATGGGCTAGATATTGTTGTTGGCGGCGAAAAATATTGCCGGATATGGAATTATGTATTTGGAAGAGCAATGATGATTTAAAACAATTGAGTAATTAAGCCTTTGTTCTCTATTGTTCTGAGAACAATAAGCTCCTCCAATCTGGCTGCACATTCGTTGAAAATGCTTTCAAATCTTCACAGTTCAAACTTTCAACACATCACCCCCTGAAGCGACATGACCAACTGAACCGACTGAACCAACTGGCATAAAGTCCTTTCAATGAAATCAGCAACATTTCAACATAAAAAACGAAACATCACCCACTGGGAATTTCGGAAAACAAGAAATTCAGGTTTTGAACATGACAATGCATGATTTTTTTTCTTTTCTGCTTACATTGTTCACTTTGTTTAATGTGCTCAAAAACATGACATTTTTTCTTTCCGATTCTGACAAGGTTTTGCAGCAACTTACTCACCTAAATCCATTCATCACAAAACCAGGCGTACAATATCCACACTGGCTTGCAAAATTGGCGGCAAACCGTTTCTGAATTTCGTGAAATCCATCTTTTTGACTGAAAAGAGAAGTTCACAAAAACAAAAATCATAAACCTGGGCTCAGAGAAACCTCTATGAACAGACACCTCCCTACAATGGACATTCCCCAACCACGGACACCTTGCCGTTGTCCCGAATCTCCGTTATGTGGTAAAATTTATGCTAATTAAACCTCCATTCAATGGACACCTCCTAACAACAGACATAAACTTTCGTCCAAAAGGTGTCTGTTTATTATGTAGGTTTCACTGTATTCAATTGGACACTGACTGGAGTGACGTCAACAAACCAAAGAACACAGGGAAACAAGGACTCGTGTAACAAGTCTATTATTAAACTTTTTCTATTTCTACACTTGCTTAGAAATTCCAGCAAAGTTAATTTGTTTTTCAGCAAAATGAATCGTTTTTGAAAAATAATCTTTTATCGGATATCATGAATAGCACCTATATTTTGTGCAATTCAGACTTGGGTTTTGTCTCTGACTTGTGACAAGTGACACAAGAAACAGGCAAGAAACAAGTGACAAGAAGAAAAGCAAGAAACCTTGAGCCTCATTTTGATAAACAATTACGTCACTGCAGCCTCATTTTCAACCAACAGTTATTTATAAGAAAATTAAGCATTTGACGATATAGCATAATGGTGCAACAATTCAATTTCCAAAAATATGAATGTGATAATAATGAATGAATCATTACCTTCCAATGCCTTCTATTGTAATCACTTGATACCCGTCAAGTGACATCAAAGGGCAAAGACACTGCAACAAAATATGATCGCAAAATTATTTTTGTTATAAGTTTTTGATAATCTGTTTAATGGCCTTTAATATCAATAAATTGTTTAATAGCATTAAAGTGGAGTTTATATTATGGAAGGAATTGGCTTGTTCTTTATTTCTCTTGATGTGTATTTGATCTTGCAATGCCTGCAATGTGTATGGGCTTAAATGCACATAATCACCATGCGTTATAGTTGGCTGTTTACATTCGTATGAACACCAATGTGGCTCTACATTAGATTTAATTAATTAACTTATTTCATGATTTCTCTGTGGCATTACTTATTTTAAAGTACTTACCTTCTTACATATTTGATTTAAAATGATACAAAATCGGTATGTCGCGCTTGCGTAAGATTTTATTATGCAATTGTGGTTTGTTTACACATTTGGGTTTGATTCTCGAGGGAGGTGCATGTCCCAAGATCGGACGGGAGTGTGTCACTGAGATGTTGTAAACCCACCAATTTTTAATGTTCAAATGTTCATGTATACCCAGCACTGATGTTGTGTTTCATTCCAGACCATCCAACATTAATGACAATTTTTAATATTTATCCCTTGTGTAGAGAATTTACTGAACGTCCAACCCATCCTTATCGGCGACACATACACGTATCCACATATTATGGTGTACTCCCAGGAAGGATTTGAGATTTTCTCAGGATTTGAGGTTAAGAAAATTCATAGGATTTTATGTTTGTCCACTATACCTCGGTGCTAATGTTTTTGACGAAAACAAGTTCAAAATATGCCGCAGTTTTCTGGTTTTATTTATTTTTCGTATCAATCAATATCTCACCGCAAGAATTTCCAATATTATCAGAACTTTTTAAAGGACAAAGATAGTCTTGCCCTCGGCACAAAAAAACTCGTTTTTCTGCTGTTTTTTTATGTTTCTCATGACAAAAGATGGAACGGCATTTATTCTGAAATAACAGTCTTATTTCATAGCTAAAACCACGGTTGATGAAATTTTCTTTAGCATCTGTTATTTTGCTAAACAATTGTCGAGAAAATGATAAATAAATTTGCCCATGTTCCCAAAACGCTTTGGATAATAACCAGTGTTGTTGTTAAAAAAAAATGTTTATGCAGTGTTATGGTTTTATACATTTTTCAGAACTATTTCAAAGGACAAAGGTAGTACCAACGTAGACAGCTTCTTTCACGACAAAAGATAGAGCCGCATTTATTATGAAATAACAGTCTTATTTCATAGCTAATGCCACGTTTGATAAAATAACAGTGTTTTCTTTGGCATCAGAAGCTATTATTTTGCTAAACAATTGTTGAGAAAATAATAAATAAACTTGCCCATGTTGCCAAAACGCTTTGGATAATAAATGGATAAACCAGTGTTGTTGTTTAAAAAAATGTTAATTTTTTTCTTCCATACATACATAGGGTAAATAGACACAGGAAAAAATAACAACTCACATTTTTTTAATGGTTAAACAGTGCGGTATTAATTCACAAAAAGCGAAGCATGTAAGAAAATTTATTTCAGAAATATCCTACCCTACCTAGATTTCTCTTAACCAAAAAATTAAAACGAGTTATATTAGTAAAATGTTCTTACAGAATTGATCGCCTCTATTGATCCTGGATTTGCCACAGGGTCATCTTTGCACACAGCAACAACACAGCTTCCACATCCTCCCTCACCACAGAAAACTTTCGTGCCTTGTTTTGAGAAAATAATAAAAAGTCAATGAAAAATGACAGAATAATGAAAAATGACGTAATTCACTTGCAGTCAACTACGCGAAATTGATTGTAAGGTTCTGTTTAAACATCACTGCCGTCCAAAACTAAGGTATGATTTGGCGCTACTTTGGCTCGCAAGTAGAGTTATTTTCGAGTTAAATTAGAGTTATTATTTGCTGACGTTGTTATGTAAATAACTTATCAAAATTTAAGTTTGATGACGCTCCCACTTTGTGTCGCAAATCAGCATGATGAAATTCAAATAAAAATTGATCAACATATGCTTTGATGTGGACTTGCTCTAAGTCTTTTTTAATTCGTTAATCGGTAAAAAAAAATAAAATAATAAACCACTGCGGAGGAAAATACCTCAGGAAAATTAGAAGTTTTTTATCATATTTTTATTATTTCGTTCTTATTTTCCTGTCCTCGCCTAGAGCAGTGGTGCTCTGATGATTTAGACGTTGAGCTTGCACCGAGCAATCGTGGGGTGTCCTATTTTACATAACATGGAAAAAGGCACTTTTTTGGATGGAAAAAGGGAAATCAAAGTTAAAATGGCACAGAAAATAGAAACTGAAGCTAACATGGATACGGAAATTGCTTATTTCAAAGCACGGAAAACGGAAAAAGCTAAAAATTCACACGAAATATGGAAATAGAACCCCCTAGGACACCCCCACGCCATCATCGCTGAGCTAAATTATTAAATTCAGCAAGGCAATGGACTAAAGTATAAACTAGAACTAACTATCCGTTAGTTAGTGCGCGAATTCTGATTAACACCTAAATTTTATTTAAATAAAACAGTATCTGACAAGTTAAACAAAGTCTCCTTTGCCAGTGAAAAAACTTTATCAGTTGAAAAAACCATTTTAAAAGTGTCACCATGTCAAGTCAATCCTTGGATCAAGTATGATTGATTAAACAAGAACATGTTAATTATATTCAGCTTTGAAATTAAAAGCACAACGATTTGCTAAATTTTTGGTAAATAGTATACTGATTTGATACAGTGCCTTACAACATTAAATGATGTGGAAGATTTGTCACATGTCACAAATTTTGTGGTTAAGGCGCCGGACTCATGATCGCAAGGTCGTGGTTTCGAATTTCACCAAGGTCATACTTGCTGCGAAAGTGTGAGGAGAGCTGCCAACTTTCTGTAATTCCAGGCAAAGGCAAAAGGAATCACGAGGTGTGGTCACATCGAGAGGAAGGACCGGGGTCGCCCTGATGGGCCCCCTGCGCCAAGCAAGAATAGCAAGTGTATGTCCCTGAAACTGGAAGGTTATGTATAACCCGTGACCCCTGCTGGAAACAAGTCCTCTCGAGACTTTCGCGGGCTAGGCACGTTAAATACGAAAACTCACTCATTCACTCACTCATCAAAAATTGTAAATATGCCTTGACAGCCAATGGAGTGGATTTCAAATCCGCGAGTTACGAATTACGAGTTGCGAGTTGCTTTTAATGTATTCCATGAGTTACGAGTTACTTTTATGGTACGAGTTGCATTTTAGTCAATGAGTTACGAGTTACGTTTACTTTACGAGTTGCATTTTATTCCACGAGTTACCGCCTTTAGACAATTTTATATATTTAAGCTTATACATTTCACTTGTACCACCCTCCCCCATACGTACTTTATAGATGGCCCTCAAGATAGATTTTTGGGTATCTCAAAAATTACTACTAAGGTTTGGGGTCAGCAGAAGCCGGCCGAATATGGAGGTCACACACAAAATTGACCCCTACAATTCAATTCAATGCACATTGCGAAAGCAGTATTTCTATGCGACCCAAGGAAAGCATTAATAAACCTGAAGCCGCTCACGTGAAATCTTAAGTAGAAAGTAGAGAGATATCGGAAAATAAATTGCAGCAATAAGCTATTGATAAAAAACTAAAAAACTATTATTTACGCCGATTTAATGTCATACGGTAAAAACCAGACCCTATGACCCTACTGATAACGTAGGGTCTTCACCTTTACTGACAATAGCAGAATCAACAGATTTTGTCAGCAAGTTGTCAACTGCATTCTCTGGATACATGCTCTTGCTTTCTCTTCCGTATTTTGGATGTTGGAATTCTCATAATTTCACATGGTGCTCAGTCTGGGGTTCTCTTCTTTCCAACAGCTAAATTGCAGACGACACAGTCAGTGCTGCTTTTTCATCAAGTTCAAGAGCCAATTTTAAATTAGCCATTTTTTTTTAATGATTTTGAAAAAGGGTCAGGCTCAAAGGTATTCTCAAAATAAATCACAAGGAATATGGCTCGGGAGGGGAAAACACCTCCACATACGGAACAAAAGTAACCTCAATTGGGTAGATCATTTCTAAGGAATATTTGGGATTCCTTTTGGGTCTGAAACTGCGATTAATGAAAGCTGGACCAAACTTCTGACGCTGGACCTGATTCAATCTGACGAGGAAAATATTACCTGATATGCTATGAAATGTTTTTGATGTTACTCGTTGATTGTTAATTTAATCAAAAATACCTAATTTTTTTGTGCCTTGGAAGTTGGGATATTAATTTTTGAAGTTGAAATTGTGCTTCACCCTCAAACCAGAGCTCTGGAAGAATGGCCTACCGAGAGTCGGTAATTTCGGGGAATCACCATGATCCTGATTTCAAAGGTATCCACAGGCTACGAGCTGTTTAACAATGGACGTCGAAGAGAAAAATGGAAAAACATTAAATTGAATATATGGTTAAAATCGTAACTTGCAGCTAATTCATTGGGGGTAACTTATGATAAACTGCTTCAATGAATTACACAACACATTATAAAAAAATCATAGCTTTTTTAATCAACAATAGCTTTGTCCAGTAAATATGTTATTTTCCAAAACAAAAAATTAAACAGTAACAGTAAAATAATACAGTGAAGTTTGATCTTGATCAAAAAAGTCGATAAAAAAACAATAAAAATTTAATCCCCTACTCTCGACATTTTTGAACAAGATCAAACTTCACTATACATGACTATACATGACTATACACGCTATACATTTGTATAGTAGGTGGCCAAACGACAAGGCTTTTTACTAGATTTTCTGTATAGTAAAAAGTCTAGTGAAAAATCTAGTCGTTTGGCCGGGGCTTTATGTAAAACTTTAGTTAAAAATGATGAATATAGTGATCGAGTGAGAAACAAAGATGCTAGAATAAAACAATTGGGGAAAACGTATTTTTCGAAGGAAAAGTCCTCAAAATTCAATTAATTTTTGGGAAACCGTTCTGCCATCTTTGTTAAACCAAAAAATGTTGAACCGCAAGATTCTTGAAAGGTATGTTCTGTCTTGTAAAGTATTAATTTGAGGAGAAAAGCAATGAAAGTAGAGCGGGGAAGAAACAAAAAATAATGAGAATGGGGCAGCAATGTGAATGTTTAGGAATTTGTAAGTTAACTTTTTAAATGTTGTACATACGTTGTGGTTATGTCCGTAACCGGGCCCTGTATCTGTTTATCAGTGCGGGCCCAACAAAAATGGGTTGCGGGTTTTGGCCTATTTTAGTGCTCCGATTTCGGGAATTTTCTGTTAAAAAGCTTTGTTGTTTATTTGGGGTCCTGTCCATTCTAGTGTTGTTTTATATGGGCCCCTCCAGGAGTCCAGGCGTTTCTTTTATGAAGATAGACATTCTAGCAAAGATTCACGCGATAAGAGGTTTCATTCACTGTTTAAGGGCGTGGCAGTACCTTGAGCCAAAGTAAAGCACATGGCCACAAAATATTTTTTTCGCTCTGCTCACAGGGGCTTCTGTTCTACTTTTGCCCCAGGGCTCAAAATCATCTCGGGGGCCCTTCGGAGAATTACAAGGTTGTACGAATGAAATAAGAATGTTCTACGTGGGAAAGCAAAGAAGACTATTATTTCTATTAACTTAAAAAAAATTCTTAAAATACAAGGAAGTAATCTTTATTTTTCACATCTTCAAATTCCAAGCTTCAACTATCATGCAAGAGAAATCAGGTTCATAATGTGCTGCTTCTAACGACCACATCAATATTATATTTCGTGCCTGCCAGCATGATTTTCACTAATTTTAATAAAAATAATGATGGTTGTTACCAAATTTCTACCAATTGATAGTTTAAAGTTTTGAAAAGATGATTTTTTAAAAGTTCCTGCAGATTTTTCCTGGTCATAAACAGAGACGTAGAAACCGGGGGTGCACTAGGAGGCACGTGCCCCCTCACTTTTTGCAAACTTGGAAAAGTGCCCTCAAATTGAAAAATGTGCCCTTTTTCATGAGAAAACCAGAAAAGTTCCCTTTTTATACTGCAGGGTAAAATTAAAGTGCCTTTCTATAATCATTAATTCTTCATTTACATAGTGCCTTTCTTTATTTCGAATATGCGACCATGTTACATGTTACAAATACCATGTTACAAATACCATGTTACAAAGAGATATGCGACAATCTATGTAATTAGCGCAATTGTCATATTCTTTGGTAACTAAGCAATAATGTTAAAGCCGACATCAAACCAAAATGGTGTTTCAACTTAGAGGTACTGCCCCTCATGGTATTTCATGTTCGAAATGTTTCGATTATTTATGACCAAAAAAATGGATTCTGGATTATTGATGATCTTTTCTTCTAGATTATGGATTATTGACTGGAAAGCACCCACCCACAAAATCAACAACAGTTTTTTCAAAAGTTCAAAAGTCGTCCAAAAGTTGAGAAGATTTCAAGAAGTATTACAAAGAAATTTTGATAAATAAAATACCTCGTAGATGAAGCTGATCCCTGAGCCATTCATTCAAACTTGTGTTTGGCTGTGCATTTAAGACCCTGTATTCAACTCCATTTACTTTAATGTTGATCTCTGTAACCTCTTTAAAACGAGTTTTTTGTTTCACAACCAAGGCACTTGCCTCCAAGTCGTGTGATTCTGTTTGCTGAAATGTTCAGAAAAAATGATGTTAGATGTTAGTCTTATCGCAACTGGCTCTACTAGAAAAACGTACAAAGTTGTTATAACTCAAGGGCATTTTCTATAACAACTTCAAAGATAAATACCTTGACCATCGTTCAGCTTCAACGTCGCTTTTTGATTTCAAATGAAAATTGCAATCACAATTATTGTCTTGGGAAAAGGTGCACTGCGGCCTTCGCAAAACAGGTCTGACTCGTTTGTTTGTCGATTCTGGTTGGTCACAGCAGGCTTTGTCTGACCAAATAGTCTGACTGACACGGTCCTTTTTGTCTATCATGGGAAATAGCATTCATCGCCTTCATGCATGTAAATGTCATGTGATCAATGTATATAAATGTCATGTGATCAATGTCATATGATCAATCAAAAACCAGGGGGTAAGTCGTATCCTGAGTTTTTGATGAAAAGTAATTGTTGATGGCAGTTGAAATTTTGTCCTTGGCCTGAACGTTGTTTGCTGTTAAAATGCATAGTTTTGTTATCACAACATTGTTGTTGTCAAAATTCTTGTATGCTGAAATTTCTTTGGATCAAATTTTACTTTGTAGAATCTTCTCTTCTAGCCAGCTCTGCGTTAAAACAGCCGAAACATTTAATTTCAGTCAACATAACTTTTATCTTGGTACCTAATTGTCTTGGTAAATTCTTAATCATTTGAATTATTGATCCATTAATTCCTTCTGCAATAAAGTGTATGCCAAAGGCAACAAGTAACTTCAGGATTTTGCTAATAAAAGTGACACAGCTGCATCTGAAAATTTGGTTATTTAAACTTGCAATATAATGAATATAAAATAATCACATTTTATCCAAAACAAAAAGTCCAAAATTTTAATAAGTATTTTGGTGGTTGCACAAATTTCCTTTTTTAATGTTCCAGCAAACATTTTACAATTAGTTTGGAAAATCTTTTGCAATCAGCAACATAACCTTTAACTAGATATTCCCAGATATGATTAATATAGCAAAAGATGCCGATAACAAAATAGGAATAATTTAATTAAACAACCAATAATAAGACATCAATAAGAGAAAAGTCTGTAAAATATTTCAAATATCTATAAACTTTATATAAATTTTACATTTTGGATAAACAATTTTACAATAAATAGGCATTTATATTTTTGATTCTCCCCTCAACTTTTATGAATATTGGTGTATGCAATATCAGTAAGTCAGTCATTGACGTCATCAGCAATCTTTTTGCATGCTCCATCACCTTTTTAAAATCCAGAAATCATTCTATACATTTCGCATCATCTCATCTGCACATGGATACATCTATCAATTTGGCTTGAACCCATCTTGTTACAAAATTATCCATTCTACCATATAACGAAAAACATAGAAAACATTGTAAACAAATAAAATTATTTGAACAAAGGGCAAAATCAAAAGTGGTTTGTTGCAAATGTTTTAATATATATATACACAATTACAGCATCAGTTTTTATCAACAATGACATCGGAACCTGGGGACGTAGTTCCCAGAAATTCTTTTGGATGGAAATATTCGCAGAAAGTTTCACAGAAAATTTTTGAAATGTTAAAGCAAGTATAGAACTCTAATGACATAATTTAAAGTCAATTTAAATTATTTCGCATGTGATTTCCGAACGTTCGCATGTACATTTGAAACAAAAGATCGCATGCGAATTGCGAATATGCGAATTATCCGAAAATATTCTCTTAAGTTGCTTGTGACCAGCTAAAGGCCCATCTCCACTTAAATCGCAATTCGCATGCGATCGCTGTTCGCATCCGATTTGCGAACGCCGATCCTGATACACACTTAAAACTGTTCGGAC
>JAYJMH010066290.1:0-11630 GCA_036873815.1 Phacellophora camtschatica | reverse complement strand
TTTATTTTGCCACATTGTGAAAAAATTAGGATTTACCAGATCCAGAAATTCAAAGCTCTTGATGTCTGCAAACCTTTGATTAACATGGCAGATATGTTGTCAATAACTTGAAAATAAATTTGCTTATTATCAGATCTGAATGAAGGCTGAAGCACTATGGAACGTAAAAGTTTAGTAAGCGACTGTTTTTTGTTGGAATTAAGCGTTATCAGCATCAGCCAAACTTATCTGGTCAAGAGAGTATGTCCACACAGATAAAGGGATGACAGGATACTTCTCACGACAAGAGCACGCACGTGAAATGATCTGCTTAAATATGAAGTCGTTTTTGCTTTATTTTTCAAACAGATGATGAAACATTTTTGGGACTCTCGAAAGAAATGTTTCTTTGTCAGCTTTACATTTTTGCATGTTTTAAATCTTCCTGTTTCATCAATGAAGCTAAAAAACGAACATGCATTTTTAAAAGAAGATACATATATGTAGACGACTGATGAATACACAACTGATGTTATTCCATCTGGTCAATTTACAAACGGCGTCATGGTGTCAGACGCCTTTTTGCTGTGTTTTTAATTTAATTTAATTCTATATTGAAAAAGTAAATATATTGATTCAAGTCCAAGTGTGAAGAAAAGTTTCTTGATTTTAAGAAAAAAGATATAATTGATCTTAACTGCTAAATTTTTATGTTGATTTATTCTTAACCATTTTTGGATGTTCAAGGAAAATAAACTACATACAGTAGAATTTGCAAATTAAGAAACTGAAGCTCAAAATGTACAGAAAACAAAAAAAGAACAATATAATGATTTGATAAACAACTCAACTAATGCCAATTTTTACTGTAATTTTGTCTACTGTAATTTTGAAGCCAGCCTCGCGTTTGTTATGTTATGTCTAATTTCGTATTTATCTAAAATACGTAGTTGAGATGAATTTTATTTGTTGAGGTCGGAATTCTTTTTTTTAGAATTTCTGATTGAAATGGCCTGTCTCAGTGTCGACCCATATATGAGGTATGCCAACATATCTTGTAAAACTAAAACTACAGATCTGTTGTTATTGTCTCATTAATCGTGGTTGATTTGACTTGTTCTTTTAATTATCCTGACGCTTTGTATATCTAATAATTTTCATTTTCCCTTGAAAGATAACTTATTTATCGTAAATCCTAAAACTATAAACAACCCACAACTTACCTAAAAATAAGTCTAAAACGAGCCCAGAAAAAAATCATTACTTTACATAAATATTGTTTGATCGTGTAAGCTGAATTTGTTCCTTTCAACCTTGGGTATTTGTTAATATTTTATGAGTACCATAAATCCTCGAATTAGCACACTGGGGGTTAATTGCTTTTAAGCCTTTTTAAGTGGGGGCTATGCTAATTCAAAATCGGAATAACTACACAAATATGAATACTGCGGGACAACAAGAATTCAAACGTATGCAAACAGAATTCGTCGAATAAAATGTGAAATAACAGGCCTAATGAAATACGAAATGGGGCTAATTCGAGGATTGACGGTAAATACGAAGAATGACTTTAATAGTGACTTTGGAAGAAGATATTCGAATGATAAAATACAATTTTAAATGGTACTATATTTTTAAGGAAAGCTGACTAATTGAAAAGTAGGAAAGGGAACAATTAATATCAGATTTATTGTCTGCCTTTGTTTTTTTTTTCATATTATATTTTTCATTATTAATTGTGAGGTTATTTTTGAGATAAGGTTTTTGAGATAAGGTTTTTCCCATAGCATCCAAAACATTTTACCATGTTTTTGTATTTATTTAAGATTTCTTATAAAAGTAATGTTAGCGTTAAATTGTAATAATAAATTATTTATGGAATTTCTTATTTCTTGCAAGGTTTTTTTATTTATTGAACAGGATTATGCATTGGGATTTTAACATCAATTGTCGATAGTGTGCAACTGTCAAGTATATAGAAAGCAGGGTTTATAGAAAAATATGACATTAACCTAATTTGTGCGACATATTAATACATTGTTTTTAATTTTGTTCAATTAGGCCTTATAGCAGGAGAATGAAAGAAGGAGATGTAATGATAGGTACTGGAGTTGGGAAGTAAGTGAAGTCAATTTTATTCAGGTTCTTGCTTGATCAATTCTCCGCAAATGAAAAATGCTGGATGATAAAGACTACGATGATTTAAGCTGACTCATTTTAAAAAATTACGAGATTTTGGTGCTGTTATATACAGAGTTTGTTTCTTAATCTCCAGGTATTTGGTGTTGTTCAAAGCGAGAAAGGACTTTTGTAATTTGTCTCCACTGTGACCTACGACTCAACGAACTCGTTTACTTCATATATACAGCAACTACTAAACGCAAATACTAATACTAAAGTACGAACAAAATGTTATTTAGGTTCCATCGTTGCACCATGGTTGTATCTTGTCTTTTTGTTTTGAAAATAGTTAAGTGGTTTTGTATAATGAATGTATTGAATTGTTGCTTTTAACATTGTGGTTTTGTATAATGAATGTATTAAAAATTTTATTTGTACATTCCTGGAATAAAATAAAAATAAAATGAAATAAATAAAAAATTTTAAAAAACAATTCTGTTTAGGCAGTCAAAATTATGGGTAGAGTTAGCTTATTCATTCGATTAAATTTCAAATGATTGAATTTATAAATTTTGTTTATAATAATTTTGGTAATTTGTATTATTAGAAATTTTTAAACACGAGAAGGGTTGCTGAATTTTTCGTTTCATCGTCAAGCAGGTTTTATTCATTTCTCTCAAAAATGAATTTGAATATCGAGTCGTCCTGGAGAAATTGTTGTATACATGTAATTTGCTTTGGTTACATGCTAATTGTATTATTCTATTTGTCTATATATACGTTTCTATTTTTGGAAAATATTGATTTGGTTCCAGGTTTATTTTGCAGAATCTATTCGAATTTCTAAATCATTATTTGTCAAGCAGGTGGTACCTGCAGATGCATCTTGTCATTTTATTTTCCTTTTTTTTTACAATTTATATTTACAATGGAAAACATTATAAGTCTAATCAAAACATTAAAAATTTTATAATCAAAAAAAGTGTACGAATCTAACCAAAAATTTTCTCAACATTTCGCTGGATTGACCTCTACGCTTCTTTTTTTCTGCCAATAATCTAACAATATCGATTTTTCTTTGCATCCCCTCCCTGATTTAATATGAGATATAACGAATGGATGGAATAAGTGGAACCGATACCAAGAAGCTAGGATATGTTTTATTCAAACAATATAGTCAATAATTGTTTTTCAATTTGATATCACCACATGATAAGGTTATTTTAAGACCAAGTACAAATAGCTTATTTTGATAATTTCCAGAGTATTGTCTTCGAAGCATCCAAATTTCAAAGAAGGAATCATTGTGTCTGGACCATTTGGTTGGCGCTCACATGCAATCAGCCAAGGCCATGGTGTCACTATTGTATCTGACTACATTGGAGATTTTCCCTTATCTTATGGGATTGGAGCGCTAGGTATGCCTGGGTAAGTATAACAATAATATTTTTTTTTGAAGACCTTTTTACCTCTGTGTGTTGGCTGGTGTTTCAGATAATTGTGGAACATTTCCACTATTTTGGACCATTTCCACATTTAATCAGTTGTCAATAATTGGTAAAGATGTTTCTTTTTATAACTTGTGGCTTATAAATGTAGTGTTTGGTATATTTCCTCTGGAAGTGAACATTGTTTTTTGTTTGGTATTTTCAATTTATACATTTGTACAGTTTTTTATTTTTTTACATCTACCGGGTGTCCCAAAAACCTTGCACGGGTTTTGCAAATATTATGCAAAAACTTGAATATTTCTATTATCTATTAAACAGCCTAATAACATATTAATAATTTCGTGACCTCGATTATTAAAAACGCAAATGTAACAGCTGTGATATTGTCATCCATACTTTATAGTTTTCATTTTAATGAAAACAACCTTTTTTGCTATTGGAGTGTTTCAGGCTCCTAGATGAAAAAGGTCATCAATTTCAAGTCGGTCAGATTTCATCCTGTCAAATCTAGTAAACAAAATACTAGAGAACACTGAAAGTTAAAAAAGGGTAACATCTTTTTACAATTTCCCTAAAAACAAATAAAACAAACTTTTAAATAAATGTATATTTGATTCCTTTATCCTTTTATGCTTTTTATGAACCGGAACAATTCTTTCTCAAAATTGTAGTTCTATCGAAAAAGAAGAATTTTACTTTGTTTACCTTAAGAGAAATATTTTCGCTTCCTGAATTGTATATTTGAAAGGAGCGAAATTGACTGACTCAAAACTTATGAAACTTTTATTGTAAGGCCTAAAATGCCTCAATTGCAAAACTTGTTGTTTTCGCTGCAAGAACTTTTGGACATAAATGGATATATCCTCGCCGCTACATTTGCGTTTTTAATAATCCAGGTCACAAATTACTCGTATGTTATCAGGCTGTTTAAAAGATGTGTTTACGAAAAACAATTTATATCTACGTTTTTGCATTAAAAAACATCAAAAAATGTTGTGGGGATGATAATGTATGTGTATGTAAATGTAAATTCGTCAGTACATTGGTCAAATTTGGTATGAGAATATCATATTATCAATACATCTATTGAATTCTCAATGCAGGATGCTGTCATTATTTTAAACATTCTCCATTTTTATATGCCCTTTACATAAGAAACTGTTTTTCCAGTTGTAGGCTATGGTCAGTTTCTTATTTACGTTCATTTTTCCAAACTCCTCGGGCTAAAGTTTCTTAAGTTGCGTTTCTTTTATGCATGTGTTTACTGTATTGCAGTGGTTCTTTTAATTTACCATTTTGTGTTATGCTATTATTGACCTTTAGGATGACAGCTTACTTTGGATTGCTTGACATCTGCGAACCAAAAGCAAATGAAACAGTTGTTGTCAATGGCGCTGCTGGTGCAGTTGGGTCAATAGTTGGCCAGATCGCCAAGATCAAAGGTTGCCGAGTTATTGGGTTTGCAGGCACTGATGCAAAGGTGGAACTTCTGAAAAATCTTGGTTTTGATGAGGCCTACAATTACAAAACCATAACTTCATTATCGGACACTCTGAAGAAAGCATGCCCTAAGGGAATTGATTGCTTTTTTGATAATGTATGTATTTTACAATTACAATTTTGCGAATGTAGAACATTTTGGATTCTTTATTATAAATTTTTGTAAAAATGGTTTCAATCGTTAATAACTTTAAACTGACTTCTTCCATGTAATAATTCTTTAATTTTCTACTGCTTGTTCATTTATTTTATTATTAATTTTATGATATTTTCTTTCAAAGAAAGAGTTCATTCATGACACACTGATTAATTTAGTAGGGATATCTTTATTCATAAATTCAGTGAAATTTATTTTTGATCCTTTTTTGTATTTTTCTAAAAATATTACCGGCTCAGCTAATGTAATTTCTCCTATATTTTAGTCGCAGGCTAAAAATTGCTAAAATAATGTAATATCCCCTGAAGTATTGTGGAATTTCGATTAGGTTGCTAAAAACCTACCGACTGTCTGTAGTACCTATCACCAACTGTCTGTAATACATGTCAATTTTTACAAAAATGTTCTGAGATATTTGAAATTGAAGCGTTTTTGTGTCTAGTGTTCTCCAGACTTTGACAGAGGTTTAGATCAATCGTAAAGCAAGAATGATGAGAAAGACAATTCTAACACTTAAATTTGTGATATTGTGTACAATTCTGCATTTACTTATTAAATTATTTTAGCTTCCATGGTATTTGTTTAAGTTGTAGGCTTGGAAATGGTAAAATTAATTATTCACGTTGCTGAGCTATGGCACTAATTTTATTTAAACTTGCTTGTTGATTCTCAATTTTGATAACCAGCTTGCACTTTGGTGTTCTTTTTCTAATAACAGTTGATCGCAGCGCTGAAAGATTTAGCTATATATAACAAGATTATTAATTAAAATTTCAATTACGATCGAAAAACATATAACCGAATTATTAATTACAATGGCAACCAAAACAATTAAATAATTACATTTATGTTGCTTTGTTCATTAAATCACCAAGTTAAGCTCCATGAATTTCCTTCATGCCATTTTTGGGTTGGAACTGATTTTAATTTCTGCCAAAATATGGAGCACAAACTTTATCATGGCTTTATCACACAAATTTCTTGATTCCCTATACCTACTAAAGAATAATGAAGAATATTAAAAAAAAGAAGACTGTCAGTAATCAGCCAAAAATTTAAATCGCCAATGAAAAATATTTCATTACTTTTACTTCAGTGGCACTTAATGTAAACAATTATACTGGGTGACCTAAAAACGTTGGGCTGTTTTCGAAGTTATCAAAATTGAATTTTGATTAAATTAAATTCTTGTTATTTTGTGAAGTTACATACATAATCTAGACAGTTTTCAAACTGATTTAATTTTAGCTAGTAGCTTACAATTAGTTAAATTTTAGGTTTTAGGGGAAATTTTGTTGTGAATCATACCTTTTTGGACCAACTAAGATTTTTGGAATGTGTTTTATATCATGGTTAAAAACTATTTTTGGAAAACAATGTACAGATATTTAACAATTTATCAAGTTTTGTCCACCCGGCAGAAAGAAAAAAACGATTTCTACTGCACTTCTGAATTTTGTTATTTTATTTTTAAATGTTTTTTATGTACTTAATTTTTAATTACTTGATTGTCTTGGCAGAATCGCCACATCAGCAAGCTTGTGTGAAATGATTTAATTTTTCTTCTCAAGGTTGGTGGTGTTTTCTTTGATGAGGTAGTGCAACTACTTAATCACAGAGGAAGGGTTTCCCTATGCGGTGCCATTTCAACGTACAATTTGGAAGGGTCTCCACCAAGAGGTACTTATTGCTCATTCAATTTATAATTCTTTAAAATACCAGCAACTAACGGGAATTTTTTTTTGCATTCCAATTGAAATCCTTTTCGGTTAATTGTGTATTTTTAGTGATGAAACATTTAAAGAAACTCACCAAAATGAGTTTGTTTAAAAATGAGACTTATTTTCTTCTTAAAATTATAAATGAAGTATTTAGGTGACGTTCTCGTAACTTACTGTTACGTAATTTTTTAGCAGTTAAGTTATTAGCAGTTAATTTATTTTCATCGTAGAAATAACCTAGGATTCTTGACATTTGCTCTAGCAAGTATATATGTTAGTTTAGTTACGTTTTAGAAGAATGTGACAAACCATTGACTCATAATGTTGTTAAAACTTTTATTTAAAATTTCTTTCTTTTTTCCTTTTGATATATTTTAATAATCGGTGATTTCTTCGTATAGATTTTAGATTTATTTTGGAACATTTTGAGTTAATTTTCAACTCGTCACTTGTAACTGAAGCTGACTCCACAAAACTTGAGGCCAGAACGGTGTTTGAGAGGAAAACTAACTGACTCGTATATTTCCTTGGTAGGTCCTTACATTCACATGCAAGCAATTACCAAGGAACTGAAGATTGAAGGCTTCATCGTTACAAGATTCACTTCAAAGTATCCTGAAGCTTTAAAGGAAATGAAGCAATGGATTTCAGAGGTATTGTCAAATTATTAATTCATGATTATAATTAATTTATAATTATTCGTTTATGTCAACGAAAACAGGATTTTGCCATGAAAGAGAAAGTCTCTACAACAACTCTGATAGACTTGTTAAACGAGTCCTTGTTTCCCTGCGTTCTCTGATTTGCCGACGTCACTCCGGTCAATGAGGACTCGTAACATTACGAGCATAGAGAAAAAATATTTTTTATGCGCGCACAGGCATCCAAACGAAGCTAAAAAAAGTAACGAACAATCAGCTGATTCTTTGGCTTTTTTTGTTATGTAGTTGTAAACAAGTCAAGATGCTTTTAACAAAATTTTTCTCAGTCATTTGCCACATAATTGTAAAAGTTTGATCAATGAATTAAACTGTCAGGAAAATCAAGGCTTTTGATTTGGAATTTAGTCTGGACATCACACAAAGGTCAATACTAAAAATTATTTGTCAAGTTGCTTTGTTTTCTGGCAAAGATTTTGTATTGAAGGTCGGTTTGGACACAGAAAGAACAGACAGTTTAAATGACAAATAGTATTTGGTACTGGTTATTACCTATGTGTGGTTTGACTAAGAGAAACTAAACTTAATTTGCAAACTACTTAAGTTAAAAATATTTTTTAGTTTCAAATGTGCCCACCTGGGTGATGTTGCTTTTTCTTTTGGTTGAATAGACAAACAAAATTATGAACAATTTTGATTCGTGTTTAAAAAAAATATTTATTTACTCCTTTTATAAACATTCTCTTAATCAAAAATTCTAAAAATTAAGTAAAAGCAACAACAAAGCTTTTGGTTTTATTTTCATGCGAAGTTGGTAAAAACAATTTTCAAATAATTATTTCAAATAATAATTACATGCCCCAGGTTAATCAAAAAGACAGAGAATAATAAAATGCCTTTCTCAAGTGCAATTAAAATTAAAACACAGAAATATTATGTAAATAAATATGAATAACTCCAACTGATTGCTCATTAAATTGTTGAAAAAACAATGATTTGTAAATAAATGCACAGTTTCACAAAATTTAAGTCTATTATTACATGACTTGTGTAGTACTGTGTTTCAAATAAGCACACGATCACCATATCTATATGACATAGAAAGCTCAATAAAGATCTAACAATTCACAATTTTTTGTATGATGATGGGCAGTCATTTAAGCAAAAAGGTGACACCTACAAAAATAAAAACATGTGCAACAAACAAATAAAAAGTGAGTTGTTAACATAAGTCTCGCAACATTGCTGAGAAATAAGATTCCACATTAAAACTAATTTTGCTTTTGGCCTTTATTCGTTAGGAAAAGAAAAATTTCACCTATAATATGTACAATAAAGAAACATATTCATCATTGTTGTTAAAAGTACATAATTAAAATGAATCAGTTGGAAATAAAAACACTATTTCTGAATGTAAAAACTAATCTCTAAATTAAAAGACTATACCGAACCAAAAATATATGTTTTTGCTGACAAAACTCTTAAATTTTATGTCAACAATTCCTTTTTTCCTTTTGTGAAATTTTACTCACCACCCTCGCCAAAAAGGAGATGGCTGCCTGAGCAAATCAAAACAATGCCGACGGACACGTTTCTCCAATAGGCCTAAATAGAAAAAACAGACTTTTTCGGTACAAAGCAACGCTTTGGAAACATTTGCAATACATCGATCGAAAGCTGAGATTTGGCCCTATTTAGCTTTGGATTTTCTGCGGCAGGCCCTTCGTTTTGAGTGGTTTATTCCACAAAAATGTTTCTTGTGTAGTGGTAGAAATTCACACCTGCCAACCAAAAAAGTACCTTGTCTTCTGAAGAAAATTGAGAACATTATGCAGCACTCCCAACTTACGGTATTTGATTCCCGTTCGAGTGTTGCGCTTTATCTTCCAAAATCTCTTGAGAGTCGGTCGAATGTTGACATGAGATTCTATTATTTTGATTGAGCCACTGAAAAGTCAGGAAACCGAAGTAGGTACCAGGTACCAGGGGTATTTTAGACTCACAACATAAGTTCCCTGTACTTTCGCTCTTTGATGTTATTGTCGCTTTAGTTAGTCAGTTTGGCGGAGGAATACCAGGCGGAGCAACATCATTTTGTAATGAGTCTAGAGGTGTTTATTCTTGAAATATCACTGGGAACTAGGTATGTTGAAATAAAAAGGACGTAACCACAATTGAAGCATGTTGTTGTTGTACGAAAGAACGAAATTTTTATGACTTGCGAATAGATTATTGTTTGACAGTTGATATCTTGTTTTAGAAAGCGGATTTGGCCTTGGCTCCGTTGACTATGACATATGTCCGGCAGAACGTCGTATATTTTACCCAACCTTATATGCAGAATTCGATAGGGATTGTTCGCTTGAATTCAGATGGATCTAGCTTCAAGCTGATGCTTTTCATGGAACCGTTTACCAACCGTGTTTGGCTTCTCATACTCGCTGCATGCTTTTTTGTTGGAATGGTCCTCTATTCAATAGATTATTTTAGCCCTTTTGGATGGAGGCAAACTGGCGTGAAAACCACTGGGGAGCCTGGATCTGAGTTTAGTTTTTTCAACAGCATGTGGTTTTCAATGGCTTCAATATTGCTTCAAGGTGCTGACAACACTCCGCGTTCGTTATCAGGTATATAATATAGTAAAGGCCAATTTTGTTCCCCTTGCACCTCTACCCTGGAGGTTTCTGACAACGTATTTTTTTTTAATGGGAATCAGTGAGTTTTTAAAAGACCACCAAACTGACATCAGTGAGTTTTTAAAACACCAACAAACGAACTTAATCAAGAGCGTTTACCAACATTTTGAGGTATCGCATTTTTGATTCTTGAGTTAGAATCTGCAAACAAATGAAAACCATTTTTGCATTTCTACACATTTTTTCGTCAAAGTTGTGGTAGTGCAAAGATTTTAAATTTAGCAAGGATTTGACTGGAAACTCCGAACAATGTAGCATTGAATTTACGAAATGGAGTTTCCAGAAATGTTTCCAATTCATTTCGAATTTCGAAATCTAAACAAACACTACTTTCGTCACCGTTATTTAGGTGCCTTAGATTCACCAGAGAAGGTTGATTGATGTCTCTAAATCTAAGTTAATGTTTCAGGCATTTCTTTCTGCATTTACGAACTAGCAACTGGAAACATTTGCAGGATAGCCCAACTAACAACAGAAATGTTTTTGGTCCACCCGATACACGCAATCAATTTTGTGTTGATCTTCTTATTTTAGGGAGAATCTTGGTTGGTTTATTCTGGTTTTATGTTTTGATTCTAACATCCAGCTACACTGCAAATCTTGCTGCTTATTTCACTTCGACGAAAGCGAGTGACAGCACTGTCACTATTGAAAATTTGCTGAAGGACGGACATTCATTCACGACCGTAAAAACGTACGCCTTGGAACAGTACCTGAAATATTCTGACTACACGTTGTACAAGCGAGTGCACGAGAGAATGACGTTCCAGGGAACGTTAGCAAATGACACTGCGCATGCCTTGAAATTGACCAGATCGGATCCAAACATGTTTTATTTAGAAGAGGACACAATGATAGGTTGGAAACTGAACCAGCAGCCTTGTGATTTACAAATGTGTAAGTTTACTTATTGTATTTTACTTGCACTCTCAGATTTCAATTCAGGATATAGATACTTTTTGAATCACAGAACGGATGGGCACAGTGTAAAGGGGAAAACTGTCGGATCAGACCCGGTCAGAAACCGGTTAGACCCGGTATAAAAAATAATCATACATTTTAGACATGCTTCAATTTATCAATCAATCAATTTATCTGTCAATCAATCAAATGATCAATTGGACCATCAGCTTCACGGACCATCAGCTTCACGGACCATCAGCCTAAAGCCGTTTCTCAGGGAAAAACTAGTTTGTGCAACTACTTCTTAAAATCTAACATTGAAAAACCAAATCATCTTAACTTTTGTAAAACAATACTTGGAGTAAATACCAGGCGCGGATCCAGAGAAAATATTGAATGAGTTACTGAAGTTTCCGAAATTTTTTGGGGCCACGCCCTTTTAA